>OMLP01014761.1:9982-20364 GCA_900302685.1 Spondyliosoma cantharus
CCTCCGGAGGCCAGCAGGCCGTGCTGGTGGGGAGACCAGGCGATGGCCTTCACTGCAGCCAAGTGCTCCGTGTACTGCTGCACCGGGAGGACGCTCGAGTGGTTCCACACAAGTAGCTACAGACAGTAAGGGGGCCGAGGAGTGAGTGTGATGTATGTTTCATGAAAAAAAAAAAAAAAAGGGGGCCCTGCTACTAACAGGTGAGATTCTGTGTCTCGCTAACCTTGTTATCGTTTCCCCCCGAGGCGAGCAGCTGGTGGTCTGTGCTCCACTTGAGCCCGCACACTTCCTGTCTGTGTCCTTGGAGACGGCGCTCAGACTGGAGAGGCGGGGCTCTGATGTCGCGTTGCAGGATCACCCGATCGCGGCTCCCAGACGACAGCTGGTCCGCGTTCCATGCCAACGCACCTGGCAGCAGGGGATGAAAGGCAGGTGATTGACCGACTGGGAATGAGGGGTGTTGCTAAACAACTGTGTGAGAATTAACTGGTGTTAGTAAAATTTTACTCCTGCGATGGGTCTCCACCTCCACCTCTCCAGCCTCTCGACTCACCCACTCTGGCCGTGTGTCCTTCGAGCACAGAGAGCTTCTTCCCTGCTGCGGCATCCCAGATCTGTACGTAGCCTTTATGAGTCCCCACCGCCACCAGGTTACCCTAAGAATAGACACAGTGCACAGAGAAGCTTTAAAAGAGGACACCTTTAAGTTTGTCTTTTTTATGTAATCCAACAACATTTTGAAAAGATGACAGAAGATGACAGAGAAACACACCCTCTCTGACCAGCCCACTGATGTTACCGAGTCTCCTTCTACAGAAAGGTCACACAGACGCGTCACCTAAAAAGGCGGAGAGGAAAAAAAATAACAAACGTTAGCGCGGACGTCCAAGAGACACCGAATACCGTCCGTTTAATGTCTCGCTGCGCTCAGCCGACAGATCGCACTCACCTGGCTCGTGCAGGCACTCCACAAGTAGACGCAGGTACCCAGTCCAACACTGAGCACGTTCAGAGAGGACCAGTCCACTAAGTTGAGGTAGAAGTCGTCCTGGAGCTCGGGAGCGTCCAGAACTTTGAAAGGAATTTTGGATATTTTGCGCGTAGGTTTCCTAGGTGATCGCAGCAGTTTTTGGCTGCAGGGCACAACGCAGTTTGGTCAGAACACAGTGCCTCCCTCTCCACAAACGCAGGGGATAATATTCAAGGAATGATGAGGAGATATTTACCTGTTGCTGCTGACAGGCGATAGAGAATATGGAGAGACCGTGTTTCCATCCTCTTCTGGCAGAGCTCTCTTAGCACTTACAGAATACTACAAAATACAAACAAGATGATTAGAGATGCAGGAAAAATAATCCATGACTAATTAAAAGTAATGCTAACTCTTTTTTTTTTTTTTACACTAAAAAGGCTCCTCTTGGCAGGGGTAGATGGCTGCAGACGACGGTCTTCTGACTGCGGGTCCTGGACTTTCTCGATGCCCGCTCCCAGCAGCTCGTTCTTCAGCAGAGCCGAGTAAGCCAGGCCATCCGCTGAAGGAGGAGACAGAAGGGAAATCAAACCAGTCTCTCGAAACGATCAAGTTCAAACACTGTGGCCCCGTTGCAATTTCTTTCCTCTCTCACATCTGTAAAGACCAGGGAGATGTTTCCACTGAGCTTTGTCTAGTCTTTATCTCCGGTTTCCATGAGCCCGCACAGACGCCGTAGTAAACAAGAGAAGGTCAAATTATCCAGTTTGACCGGAGCAGACAGACAACTGTGGAAACAAGCTGAAAGAGGAATAACCCCTGCAGCTGCAGGAGAGGAGCACATCTGTCTTCGAGGCTGATAACCACAGGATAGCTCTGATAAATTACTATCATGATCATTTCCCCCTGATAACGCAGGTGTCATATCATCATACAGGTGATTCTGCAACACACGATACGCTGCAAGGTAAAGAGTATGTAATGTAATGTAAATGATGACGCACTCAGAGCCCAATTAATCATCACAGGTGTATTGATACTGAGATACGGGTCACCAGATAAGTAACAAGAAGCTGATGCACAGAAACGTCAAAGACAAGTTTCAGTTCTCTATAACGCAGTTTGTCCACCAGAGTGCACTGACATTTCTTTTCCAACTGTACATATAAAAATATCCTTATTCCAAAAATGTATGTTTGTATGGTGTGTTTATATAAAAATTATCAAATCAAATTGGCTGATATTTCAGTCTATTGGTAATATCATTGGGTGGTGTTATCACATCAGGGCTGTTGTTCGAATCATCTGCCCCCTCAAGTGGTTGCCAGTTTATGCACCAGCTAACTGTGCTAATGATAGTAAAAATTAACATTAATGCTAGCTAACGCTGACGTTGCTAAAGCCATATGTAGCTAACATTAGGGCAGTACGTTCTGCTGTAGAACAATTCTTATATTATTGTTTTTTTCACAAACCGACAACAATCTAACTATAAGTGACAATGATGAGCTTTATGATCACGAAGTGGATCGACAAAAAAATGACTTTGATATTTGATTCATTGTATTTTTTTTTTTCCAGCAGAAATGTCTCGAATTCTGAGGATTTGATGGTTTTGTTTTTTTGTGGGATAGTTAGCTGAATATGTTTGGGGTTTTTTTGGTAGTCAAATCAATTGATTAATAAAATAAATCTATTGGAAGATGAAACTATGATGATAATGACTTTAACTTTACGTCACTATATGTAAATATAACAGACACCGCATCACAATATTTTATCTGTCCCACCTCCAGTCTCTTGGTAGAAATGTGGATTGATTACCTTTGTTGCTGTCAGTTGTGCCGTCTTTGGTTTTCCTGTTCTGATTGTGCGACTTTTCAATTTCCTGCGCCAGAAAATGTTAAAATAAATAAATGATAAGTCTGAATCGCATCTTTAAAACATGTTGTGTACAAGTATTTACAGACAGACGAAACAAGTAATGCAAATAGATAACATGCTTCCTTCTAAGCCATAATCGACACTTTGAACTTGAGAACGCTGTTCTTTTGACAGGACAGAGCGTCAAGTCCTCGGTGTCGCGCAGCAGACTCACATTGATGCGGTGGAAGTTGACACTCCAGTTGGCTCCAGCCCGGGAGGGAATAAAGCGATCACCATGCTTGCTGGGGGATGACAGGGGGGAGCTGGTAGGTGTCAGAGCTCGCACCGCTCCTACAGCTTTCTGCACAAGGACAGGGGAGGGGAGAGCATTTCATGACTGGAGGCCAAACACACAAACAAGCCTTGGACAGTGATTTAAAAAACAGAAAATGAAACAGGAAGACAATTTAGGAGGCAGATGGTGCATTTGTTTGACGTGTTAACAACAGAAGGCTACATTCACCAAACCCAGTCATTTGGCTGCTGAGGTCTTGTTAGCGCTCAACACTAGTGACACTGTTGGATGAAAGAGACTGGCCTGTTAAACTGCTAATTCTTCCAACACATTGGGAGTAACACCCTCTCTGCCCATCTTATGTCCTTTGCTCGTTAACAATCATCGTTGGGCGGAGCTGAGGGCGCAGGGATCATCACGCTCGGATCGAAATAGCGAAGTCATAAAAATCATGCTAATCAATACGGTTAGCCTTGACTCGATGAGGAGATTTATGTTGAGTCTTTTTAAGACGTATCGATTGAAGATGAAATACAGCCCCCGTGTGCATATGGAGCGACAAGTGTGTGTATTGTTTACTTACTATGGGGCTCGCGTTCTCATTTTGGATATTGATCTGCCTGAGCAGCCTGCACTCATAGTCCTGATCCATGGTGCCTGAAAACGGGATAAGAGACTACTGATAAACACATTCATAACATCACAGCACAGTTCCTCGAATGCACGAGTCGGATATCAGGTTAGTAGCAGACACATTGTTACAAGTGGCCGACTTCTGGTGTGTGTCTGAAAAGAGGGAGGATGTCTGCCAGTAAAATATACATTTCTACAAAAATGCAAGTGTACTCAAATCACAGCTGAGCAAATTTAGCTCATATGAATCACCATATGATAAGATATAAGATGATATTAGACTGTTCCTCTTCTCAAAATGAGTTAGGGATATTTTAGTGTTTCACATGAATTCTGATTTTTTTTTTTTTAATTTCATGAATACATTTAGTCCCCAATAATAACGTGACACATTTCATTTGACCTTTATCACATATATCCGTGCACATTTGCACCGATACCACAATATCCCTAACTGTGACTGATGTATTTTGAACCGATCCATTAATCTACTGTGGGGGGGGGAAACCCACTCAACTCAGTTTCCATTGTCACTGATGATGTCTTCAAACTGCTTGTTTTGTCCAGCCAACAGTACAAACATCTGATCACAGTTAAAATACAGGGACATTCACAAGATGTTAAGCTTTATAAATTATTTTGTAAAGGAATGCATTACCAAAGCACTGTTATTAACTTTCTATTGAACTCACTGATGAAGACTAACACCCCAAATCCAATCACACTACTGGAGGGCGCTTTGCTCATTAGAGGACAATGAATGTCACACTGATCAGAGACACGAATCACACTCACTCATTAGGTCAAATAAGTGACATAAATGACGTCATCAATGTACCAACTTTACAGTCACCTTGAGGAAGTGTTCCTAAAGACACTCTTAGACGAAATCTTTAAAAAGCAAACTGCTTTGTGGTGATAACGGAGCTCGGCAACAAAATGTCTATTAGGGTTGATGGCATAAAGAATCCGCCGATGCCACTACAAAGCAAACAAAGAGTTGGTCGACAGAGCTTTCGTTTAAATCTAGCTCATATTAGCTAACTTGGGGCAAATCTATTCGTAACTGGCAATGACATTAGTTAGTGTAAGCTACACGGTGAGCTGCGGGTGGTATCAGCCTTCTGCTAACAACATATTATCTTTGTGACAACCAGAATCGTATAACTCTAAGTACAAACACTTTAACAGCATCTATTTGCTCGCTAGTTCCCGGAGATAAAACAAACCCGTTGTGGTGGATATCGCTGATCGGTAATCGCGACACAAAATGATTCAGAAACAAGATAATTTAGTCATGAAACACACAGAGCTATCCTGATGCTAACGCTAGCTCAGCTGGCTAACGTACAGTAAGATACGCTAGCTAGCCAGCTAGCTGCTGTCGGGCTAATGCATTAGCTACATTGTCTCTTCACCACATACACTTGAATTAACACCTACCGTGCCCCGATAAACTCTCCCCTTTTCGCGCCGTTGAATTGTTCTTCTTATCGGTGTCAATTCCAGTTTAAATGTCTTGTTTTAGGTGTTTTACTCTAAAAAAACAGAGCTTGTGAAATACAAATGTTTTCTTTTGCCGAGCGTTCAATTTTGGCTCGCAAAGCATCACGGGTAGGCAAGTGACGTCGCTGTTTTTGAATCACACATCTTGCGTTGCTAAGGAAACGTGCCACAGTCACAGTGCCTCCTCTCAGAGACAACAATGCCTCCCACATCTTCTGCAGGGTGAATATAAATCATGTGAAGCACAAATGATTAACATGGCAGCTAAGCTGATGTGGCACACGGACAGCAGTCTGAGTCAAGTCACAGAGGACAGCGTTAGAAAAAGGCATTTGTCTAATCAAAAATATAGCCAGTTCTCGGTCACCTCTCTATTATAAATGTATTGTCAAATATTAGTGGTGATAAATGTATCTGTTTTCTACCAGATATACACATTTTTTCAGGATAGACTGGGTACAGCGGAGATGTTACTGACACTGACTGTAATATTCAATCAATGCAATGGACACAAGCTGCAGCATCATTTCCAGCTAATAAGTATTAAATGACCATGATTCAATACACAACTATGATACATTTCATTGAATTTAACAGATGACACATGCTTCATGAATTGAAAGTATTTTTCAAATGGCTTTATTAGTTTAAAAAAAAAAAAATAGGATGCCAGTGAAACAAATATAATCTAACATGAAGTAAAAACAGACTTAACATCTGACGTGCAGCAGTTTAAAATAAACACATTCAATGACATATCCTCTTTGTGGTTATAGACTCCCGACTGCTGGAATAAACATTTAGCCAATTCAGCGGCATCCAGCGATGCCACACAGTATATTAATATTAATGTTTTTAAAAATCCCATCAGGAGTCCGGTATCCCAACATGGTCCAACAGTTCAGCTAAAGGAAAGTGCCACAGAAAAAGGTTCAGTATGTTCAAGTACAATGTTGAAATTATAATAACAAAAAAAACCCTCAACAACCAGTAATGTGCAAATGTATAGTTTTTAAAACTAAATGGGCTACATGATGAATACATATTAATATTAGCTAAACATTTATTTTTTTTCCCACATAAAAAAAAAAAGTAAAATGGGAGGCTCAACTCAGCAGATCGAAGGCCCATGGAGTTAAAATCAGAACAGTGAATGCTGCTGAAGGTTTTCTGATTTGGGCAGGGTGTGTGATAACAATAAACTTCTTCAAATCCTGTGTGTTCCCTTGATTTATAACAGTGGTTTACACCAAAATGTTCAGATGTCTTGGGTTGATTTTCTTTAAACAAAGTCATCTTGATATTAAAATAGTCCTGAAAGAAAGTCACAGCCACACTCTACAGCACAGGTACAATCAAATGCTCTAAACATTGCATTGTCTAAAAAGTACAGTATGTCTAATAGAAAAAAAAAAGTATAAAACATGTTTTATACAACTAATTAACCAAGCAAAGTGAAAATAAGACAATGTTGTTGAGTTTTCCACCACAGCCCTACGTTACCTGTAATGACTGACAATGACGTGAAGGAAATAATCGGAGCCATCGCTTTCACATGGCGTCGTCAGCATAAGAAGATCAGGAGGTAAACTAATACATTCAGCGCAGTGAAGATCTAAAAAGCTTGAGTGCTTAAAGTAACTTTTTCAAACCAGTGAGGAGTGAATGTTGGAATGGCAGGTTGAACTTCAATGAAATGAAGTACATCTGGACACAGGATGCTGGACTACAGGGTGGAGGTATCTCTAGCCGCGAGCTGCAGGCCGTTGCTCACCTGGAAGCGAGTTTCATCTGATATACCGTACTGCTCCAGAGGGTCCTGAGGAGAGACGAGAGGAGGAGGAAGAAAGAGCACAAAAGCTCAGTTTTATTGAAGCAGGATCAAACGTCATATCAAATTGGTAAGTTTACAGAAAACACACAAAGACGCAAACAAATACAAACACATATTTTTCATCCCTAGTGTGTTTCAGCAGGTAGTCTGGGTTTGATTCAGTGAGGTTTTGAAACCTTTGAGTCTTCAATCTCCACTAAATCAGTGTTAGTGGAATTTAATTAGCTGTTCGTACAACATCCAAAATAACCTCAACAACTGTGTTTTCACTAACTAATCGTCCTCTATTGATCTACCCATCTATCTTTTCCTGATATTGACGATACCGTGCATGTCATTGGGTCCTGAATGGCACAAATACTCTTAAATTCTTCTTTGATAGGAGCACCATCTGTGTGGCATTTAGTGTAATAACATGCAGATGTGAAGATTGTTACCTTGCCAGTGAGCCTGTGGATTTCAGTTCGATAGAATATCAGGTTCTTCCTCATGAACTCGTAACTGCGAGAAACGAGACGGCAAATTAATTTGACATTCGAGAAGGAAACTGTTCAAAAGAATACAGTAAAGATCGATGCTGCAACTTGGTTTGTAACATATTTGTGATAACAGTTTCAGTTCAGTGCATCCTATAAACCAAATCATTGCAGCTTTATTAGTCTATTACTGTCTTAATGCAGAACCTCTTTACAAAATTAAAGTGCCTTTTCAACCAGAAAGCACCCAGGAAACTTTGTAACAAACACAAATAAGATGAAGATCGGTCTCTGTTTGATGGCGTCCCACCAAACTTTAAAACAGGACAGTGTCAAGTCACGATTGACCAGCTGGTTCAACACAAGTCACAATGTTGACATTGTGTCTCTGGAAACAACTGCATCATTCATCTGTGATGGTTTCACCCATGTGAGTCTATTACTAGAGGCTAAAAAACACTGAGGTGCAAGTTGTTCAAATAACGTCTCACTGCACATTAAGACCAGCAAAAGCAAATACCAGCGCCCGAGCCATGCTTCAGGTGCAGATATGTGACCGTCATTGAGTTGTAACAAACACAGCTCTTATAGTAAGTGTTCTAATAATGATCATTCATGAGACCATCGTTTTGTACATATTAAATATGTTGATGAAGGCTCTCAGTCATCCAGGTCATGGTAATTCTATGTGCTATATCACAAGCAACTGGAGTGTGTTTCGGTTTTTTGAAGACGTTTCAGCTCTCATCCAAGACACTTCTTCACTTCTAACTTACTGGAGAAGACAGATGGTTTGAACTGAACTCCCTCCCCAGACAGCCAAACAACCATTTACCCCTGGGTTCACCTAGCCCTAGAAACAAACATTAAAGGCCAGCTGGTTCAACGCCCACAAGTTGCCCTAACGATTCTGAAACTGAGAGTTTCGCAGAGTTTAAAAGCCAGCAACTCCTCTCGTGTTAGTTAGAACTGAAGAAGCCTCTTGGATGAGAGGTGAAACATCTTCAAGAAACGGAAACAAGTCCAGGTGCCTACGATATAGCACTTAATGCTAAAAAGGAGACATGCCTTGGTAGGCACTGCAGCAGTGTGTCATGTAAAAACATGATTTAGAATCAAATGTGGGAAATTGGCTCAAAAATTGACTCAAATCACTGCATATAAAAATTCTAATTAATTACTTTTTCTGACAAACTATGAAGATCTTGGTGTCTGTTAATAGACGGTAAAGACACAGTCCTACCTGGCCTTGATAATGGCGTCGACCCACTCGCCACACTGCTCTTCAGAGTCACACTCGAACAGATACTTCCTCTCTGCTTCATCTAGAAATGCTACAAAAGAAGCGCATAGGATTACTCAGAAATACATGACGCAAAAACACAGAGATGTTGCCTTTCCTGTATTGTGTTATGTACCATTTTTGTGCATGTCAGAGGTCTGCAAAGTGGAAAAGTCCACACCTAGAGGGGTTAATATCCCCTACAGAAAAAGCTGCTCCTGCACTGCCTGATTTGGAGTTGAGCCTTTACGTCTGCAACGTATGTACGTCACAATTTAACAGCCGTTATATAAATATGTATATTTATTATCAAACATATACAGTTGCTACTGCTGTAATACCGTTATTTTAGATCACACTACCTTGCTCGGCATGACAAGCCCTACTCTGATTGGCTACATGCTACCTGTTAAGTAATGCGCTCTCACCAAAGATTGAACAGAGGGGAGATGTTTACAATGTAAACCTGTTCTAACTAGGACCCCCAAATAAAAGTATCAACCTAAAAAATGTGCATACTATGACCTCTTTAAGTTACATTTTGTCTTTTCCTCTACAGTGATATGTGAACATATGAATGTGAAGCCAGTCACTAAGTCAGGAAGTGTAGGTTGTTCATGTGAATGTGAAATGTAATTCACCAATAGAGAAGGTCTGGCTGTCCTCCCTCTCCACGCGACACTGCTCCAGCAGCAAAGCTCCAATTGGCTGTCAAATAAACATGACTTTAATTTACAATCATGCGTTTGTCCTTTGCAAGAGAGCACAAAGGTGTGGCAATGTGTACATGCTGTGAGAATAAACGCAGTAAGTCCAGGTGTTCAAATAAGGATTCAACTGACCTCCTCCTCATCAATCCGGAAGTAAAAGAGGAAGTTAACGATGAGTTTCACCAGCCTCTTCTTTACAACTGTGTGACATCAAACAGGAACTGAGATTAAACTTCCCAACACACACACACACACACACACACACACACAGTACAGCTTGTGTAGTCTGTGGTAGGACTCAAACATGAGCTGCTGCCCAGGTGACATGAAACGGAAGTGAGAGTGATAAAGAGTCGGTGTGTTACCATCTCCCTTCTTGGGTCCTCTCATGCCCAGCTCAGCTGCCTTCTCTGACGGCTGGCGGCTCAGAGACACCAGCTCCTTCTCGTTAAAACGCATCACGGTCCACTGACGCAGTAAAAACACAGTCCACACACTTTCACTGCGGCGGAGACATTCCCACGACCGAGGACACAACCACGGACAGAGAGACAGTCAGAGGAAGTACCAGCGAGTTAACCGTCGACTAAACGTCCCCGACTCGTTGTCTGCTGTTGTCTGTAAGTGACGGAGGGTGTTTGGTCATTTCTGCGGTCAAGCTAACGCCGCCGTGTCGGACTTCTCCTTCACGCCACACACCGGACACACACACACACACACACTCCTCTCGGTTTGGCAGCGACACTCCTCACTGGTGGTAGTACGGTAGTCGGTGAGGGTCATACCAGGCGAAACGCGCGTCATAAACCA
>OMLP01014761.1:24021-34526 GCA_900302685.1 Spondyliosoma cantharus
TCTTTGTTATTTTTCCTCCCAGTTCTTCCTTCAGTTCCACTTCAAAATGGAGAAAGCTGCTCCTCAGTCCAGCGGTCCACCACCTACTGCAGGTGTGAAGCGCCCCCCTCCTCTCATGAGCGGAGTCGGACCTCGCCCACCAAATGATTCTCTTCCCCCTCCCCCGCCAGGAGGGATGTCGGTCCCCCCTCTTCCACCCGGTGCCCCAGGCGCCCCCCACATGCCCCCTCAGATGCCCATGCCCCCCATGCCAATGAGGCCACCTCCACCTGAGGGCATCTCAATATCTAATAATTGATCCTCTACCAGCGTTTCATGGTGTGCTGTCACTCTGCCCTGCCGGTCTACAGCGTCTCCCTTTTAGATACATTCAGTTTTTTTTGTTGTTATTTCTACAAATGATGTCCACGTTTGGTAGACTTTTATACATTTGTTTGGTTTATGTAAATGTGTAGGGCAGCCCGTGTGATCACACTGTTTTGTATAAATACTTACATTCTGGACATGGAGCTATGATTGAACATGGCTCATCTTTTAAGATGCTGTTTTTGTAATTAAATTCTGTGGAGAAAAGCATTTGAGTCTCTAAAGTCTGTTTTCACAAAGATTTCATGCGTAGAAACATCCGTTACCTGGTTGGTTGGCTTGTCAGCAGGATTTCACAAAAACTATTAAACGTATTTTAAACTAAACGTGGATGGAGGATGGGTCTCAGCCCAGAGTGGTTGGATAGGATGCTGGAATGTTTTATCAACACTGTGTCATCGAGTGTTTTTCATTAACTTCTTAGGGAATCATGCAGAACAATCAGATGTATTTAGGTGGCTGGTATCTATGAGTGAGTACAATTTGGTGTGGATGCAAATGAAAATCCAGATCCAGCAGATTTAAGTATGTTGTATCTGATATTGGAAGACTTGATTGAGTTAAAAGAGACTGTTGGGCCATGATGTAGGTATTTGCTGTACTCGGTGCCATTCTAGTAGATACAGTTTTGCATTTTACTACTTAAAACCTACCTGGGATCTGCACAGGACAACTTATATACTACTTACCTTATTACTAATCTGTTATTCTTGAATAGGAAACAGGTGATTTGTCCAAAAGATTTGGTAAAAAATGATCTTGAAACAGCCTAAAAACCTTTTAATTGAAAGCAACATTGCACGTTTTTGAAGATATTCTGGAGAAAGATAGTCCCGTCCCAGGTCGTCAAATACTGACGCTTTGGTTTGGGATCAGACCTGAGCCAGAGAGTCAACAATCAATCATCTCACCGTCTATCTCCAAAAAGTTACATAATGTTGCTTTAAATGTCTGCTACACGTGGACGCCCTGACTATTGACAAGATCTGGCGCTTGGTCGATGTTTAGTCGTGTATGACCGAGATGTTCCAGATATGCCAAAAACAAAAGGAATCAAATGATCAGATGGACGTTTGCAATTAAGCAGTCGACAAAGTAAATTCAGTGAAAATGAAAATGTCTTTACTCGAAACATAAAGCTCCGTTTCACAAAATCAGACAAATTCAAATCAGCGCCTCGCCGCTTGGCAGAGAAAATCTATCACTGAATTCAACATGGCCGCCTTTTAATAAACGCTATCAAATCATTTCAGCTGAACTGTTCAAAAAACGCGTCGGCACAAACACTCGGCTCATCCCGCCTGAGTCTTTTTCTTCTCTTTCTGTTCCTCCGACTGTTTGTTCTTCTTGGGCACAGCCTCCTCGTTTCTTTCCTCCTCCTCTTCATCATCTGCTGCTTCTTTGGGTTCCTCCGTTTTCTCTTTTTCCTTCTTGTCTCTGATCTCTTCGTCCTTGCCTCTCTTGGCTCGCCTGTCCTTTAATTTCCCCTCTCTTCTCCTCATGAGGTTTTTCACCGGCAGTGCCTTGTTTCTGAGACCTCTCGATGTTTGTGCTGCTGCTGCTCCCCTCTTTGACTTTCCTCTTTTCGCTTCTCCATCGTCGCCTTCCTCCTCGTCGTCTTCGTCGTCGTCGTCATCGAGGTCTGGCAGCCACCACAGCATGACTTCCCATAGAGACGTCTCGGGCTAGAGGGGGGGGAGAACACGTGAAGAAGGTGACACAGTACAAACTGAGGTAGATGCGCGGCTGTTTTAGAAAAGGCCTGTTTACCTCTGCTGGTTGGACTCTGTGTCGTAACGCGCCCGACCGCCTCGCCGTCAGTCCGTATTCCTCCTCCTCCTCTGCTGACCCCTGACCCCGCAGAGTTTCTGTGTTTTCAAAGGAGAAAACTGAGCCACAGCAAGTACGTCATTTCGTCACGGTGGTCCTAGTTTTGCTAGTTTACTTGCCGTTAAGCCTCTGACAGCCCGAGGTGAGCACCAGTATGGTGATCGCCACAAACAGGCAGCGGTTGAGTGTGACGTTCTCCCACGGCGTCTCAATCTGCATCGGGTTTTGGATGGATGAGGCTTTGGGAATGGATGCTGGAGGAAACACAAGACGCGTTCATTGTAATCTGGTAAATTGAGTAAAGAATAAAAGCTGACAAGGATTTAGAGGGGAGATCGTAAAGACTCGCTTTGTCTGGGGAAGCTGGGTTCCCTGGGTAAAATCCTGGGTTCTGCTCTCGGTTGCTGAGGAACTGGAGGCATTTCCTATCAGAGAGCGACAAATAGTTCAGAAGAAAAGACAAATCAGGGATGTCAACACTGTGAATAATTGTTTATGTTGGCCGTTCTCCAACTAACCTCTCTGACTTTCCTTGTGGCGTACATTTCTGAAACAGACAGATGGAGATTTACTGAGGGGCGGCCTCTCAAACCATAAACAACCAACTGAAGCCTCGACAGCCATGCGCTCAATCTGGACTTTATTTATCCACACGAATCAGATGTATAGTCGGACATTTTTGTTGGCGGACATATGCTTCATTTTATTAGCCTCTCACTCGAACGAAACACAAATCTACTCTGCCAAACTTTATTTATCAGGCAGACAGAGAAGATTTAACATCATGCTAGTGAGCTTAACGCTAACATCCCCGAACTCTCAATGACAACGCTAACGTCACATTTAGCTAACGTTTGCGATTTACCAGTTTCAGTAATCGTATAGGTATTTTGTCATCAACGTGAGACTTGGACAATTAAAGGTGCATTTTGTAAAATAAGGCAAGAATTCAAAGTTAGCTCCAACTAACAGCTGCTGCTCTTTGCTAGCTATCCTTGGCTCTAGCTAGCGAGCTAATTAGCCATGAGCTCATTAGCGGCGATTGTGGAATGACAAACCAAGACTGTTTTGGTGAGTTTGATTTAGTTTATGTTGAGTTTGAATTAATGTGTTTAACAATGAGTTAACGAGGTAATAGATACAAGAAAGAAACTTGATTTCCGAAGGTGAATTGTCGGTGTATTTCTATATACAAGTTCCTCCTTTCCTGACATTTTGTGAGTTTATTTTGTTAATTAATTGCACTTAAAGCAAAGAAAGCTTGTGACATGTATAGCGACTGGCACCGGCACGTCATTATCATGATACAAAACGAGCCGAGGCTCGCTAGTTAGCATGCTAAACTCAGCCTAACGTCAACACTGTTGTTTCTTCGCGTTCTGCTGATAATGTCAGTAATGCGGTTTTGATATTTCACTCAAAACCTCGCGTCAACTTCATGGTGGTGCTACATGACAAGTCAGGTGATCACCAGGGTCATTAGGGTTCATCCTCTGGGGACCATAACGGCTCTATGAAGTGATTTTCAGTCTGTACCAAAGTGCTGGCAAATAAAAATGCATTCTCCCCCTTTAAGGTCTTTTTAAGACCTCTGTCTGACAAGGAGGATTTTGTGAGCTTGGAGAGATTGAGGCTTATTACACCCACCATCCGTTCAGCGCAGCATTATCACTCTGAAGCCTCTGACCAGGAGTCACATTTCAGTGGCTCCCTGTGCTGCTGCTCCCAAGTATTTATAGAGCGGTACAATATATATGTACAATGGATAAAGGCTTTTATGCGCAGGCATTACAGATTCTGTGTGCGTTTGTGTGTGTGTGTGCGTTTGTGTGCGTCGCCACCTGGTCTGCGGATCTGTCGAACAGGCTTCTGTGGAGGAGGATCTGCTCTTGGTGGCCCTAACTCCTCTTCAAATGTCTCATAGCTTTCTTCCATCCCCTGCCTGAGAGAGAGTGACGGAGAGGGGGAAGACGATGGAAGTGACTCTGAGTTTGTTTGCGATAAGATTGAGCGAAGATTGAGTACACATTACACAAAGCTGTGCGTGTGATCCCGGCTGTTGTCAGAGGCCAATTCAGTCTGCGGGATTGTTGGTATTTATAGAAATGCTTTTCCTCGCCAGCTGTTACCTCCCCAAAAAAACAAGAGGATTCAACGGATCACAATGTCACTGCGGTTGTTCTTATCAGTATTCCTCACTGTGTACTATAGGAGAAAAAAAGTTGTTTTCCATTGTCTCATCAGCATTTTCTACTTTGGCTCCGCAAAATGATTCAAGTAAAAGGTCAACATCTCCGGTTTATGAATAAAACTGAGGCTGTTTCCTGACCTTCACATTTACAGATGAATGCTGCGCGGCCCTTATGTCTTACATGACATTTCTACACAGGACATTGAGCTAATGTCCCGGCAGCACTATAAATAGATGAAGCAATGCCACTGGAGAGACAGACGGATACACACTGCATATAAATACACAAAAAGAAAGCGGACGACGTTTTCTATTATACCCCTGGCTGGCCTCTCTGGTGATGAAGCCTAAACTTCGACCCCCGATTGAATAGAAGGACCTGGCCTACCTGCCTCGACATTTGAGGTCCCGCGGGCAGCGTCGTGGGAACCTTTTGTCACAGAGCCTGTTGTTCCTCTGCAGAGATGGCAGCAGCGTCACACTCTGAACTGTCTGACAGCCGAGCACAGGTGCTGCCGGAGAATGAAAAAAGAATTGAGTGTCAGTCAAACTGAGACGGCGTTGACATTGACACGTGCCGTACAGCTGTCAGATCCCAGGAGAAGGTTCTCAGAGGGGCAGGAAGGGGCCACAGGTTGAATAATTGAATTGAAATCTTATTAAATTTGATCTCATGTGGTGTCAATCCTGCACATGTTGCACAACTAGGACAATATAAAATCTGTTTTGGAAGACATGGATGGTAGAGATTTAAACATTAGCTGACTTTAAGCTAACTATTTTAAAAGCCAACCATTTATTCAGACATTTCATTTCAAACAGTTTATACTTGACTTTTAGATATTTCACGATTATGTATTTAACTTTAAGTTTATTTATTACTTTGAGTAATGATTAAAAAAGATGTAATAAGCTCATTAGACAAAAGTTATTGATACAAATGTTAGCTTATTACTAGCTATTAACTATTTCAGCAGTTTGTTATTTTTAGTTGTAGATTAAAACCATTTATATAATTTTTAACTGCTTCAACATTCAGCTACTAGCTTCTCTTAGCTTTTTCAGTTGTCCCCATAAACACTTTTAGCTAACTATGCTAGCTTACCTGTAAATGTATCCACTACTTTTAGATTTTCACCACTTTAATTGATTCTAAACTGGATGTTGTAAATACATTTGAACTATAAATGCTCAGTTCAGTTTGGTCTAGTTTGTCGTTCTACCACTTGAGGAGTTGCAGAAACTGGACATTTCAGCTATTTATCCATTAGCTTACTTTAAGCTAACTATTTAAAAAAAACAGACTTTTATTCATCATTTCCGACAGTTTATCCTTCAGATATTTAATGATTGTAATAAGCTAGTTAGCCAACAGTAACAGATAAATGGGTGATAATTTCACCCATTTATCAATTAGCCTTGGTACTTCAAGCATCAACTGTTTGATATTTATAATATTGTTGTTTGATATTGTTTAACTGCTTAAAACATTCATCCACTAATTTTAGCTTTTTTCATTTAACTTGCCACCATTTCATCCTTTTAGCTAAATATTTCAACTGTTTGATACATTAGGCTACATTTAGCTGTTTATTTGAACCAATTATCGATTACTTCTAACTAGCCTAAATCCCAAAAATGCTTCCACTACTTTTAGCTTTTTCACCATTTAATAGCTACGTTTAGAAAATGTATATCTGTTAGCCTGTTAGTTAGGCTACTTGGAGATCATTTATGACCATTTATCAATTATTTTTAGCCACATATCTAAATATTTAAGCATTACAAGCTGGTGATAAATGGTTTTAGTTAGAATATTAGGTATCATTTCTCAGTTACATGAACTTTTTCAACGATTTCCGCGTTATTTGTCACCTATAGCCTTATCTGCCTGACTGTACGCTGTGGTGTCCAGGTGTAAGTAGATGTATACACACTGATTAGTTAAGCTTCTCTTCAATCGCCCCAAAACACACCTCAGCAAATGCAGAAAATCCTGGGAACCACTGTTTTATCTGAACATTTGGACCCTGTATGGACCCTTCTGTGTTTCACCAGCAGAGAGCACCACTGTGCTGAGAAGACGCTCTGTGGCTGCTCTGCTTTGCAAAGCGACCGGCCCCGACACAAAGACTAACAGAAGGGCTGGTGGCACATTCCCTTTGACTGAGCTGACCATCAGCCGCGCCCTCCACACCAGGCACTTGACAGACACACACGACCAATTTGTAAATCATTTTGTTTTCTGCGTGTTGCCTCAGTCCGTCTCTCTTCTGCAGTCTCGTCAGCCGGGTGAAGTTTAATATCATCGCGCTGTGTTTGTGTGCGAGCGTGTTGTGAGGCTGTCGGGCAAATTCGCCCTCTTTACGTGACGGGCGAGGCCGCCAACGAGAAGCAGTGCAAACAGATGTAAAGACGACCGGGTTGTATCAGGGTGAGGTGGTTGCAGGCCACCTTTATGTGGGAGAGGAAGTGTTGGTAAACAGACTTGTGGCAATGTTGATGACTCATACCTTTGCTGGGACTCTGCCCAATTCCAGCTGAATCACACGTTGCTATGCCCATCGCTTTGAATTGGACATAAGCTCCGTAACCTTTGCCGTGGGGTAGAACTCACAGAGAGGAGGCCCGGGTCTAGAACGGTACCTAGAGACGCGTATGACATAATGTGCAAAAACTGACACAGCCTTTCTGTCAGTGGAGGTGTTTGCTTGCAATCTACTCAGAATTAAACATGAAAAACAACTCGTCTGTACAATGAATCATTCACAAAACGTTGATGGCTGTCTTACCCTCATCTTGGTGTTGCGGCTGTATACGGTTTCCTGATACAGTCCGTCAATCGTGATCGACCCATTCATGTGACTTATAAATCCCCATAGATAATAAAGTATAGAAGACATTACCATCATCTAATTAGAAGAGCTTAAGCCAAGCTAGTGGCGCGGCTTTATGGACAGTAATGTTGGCTGGTCCGCGTCTCAAGGACTACTGGATGGATTGCCGTTAAATTTGATTCGGACATTTATTGTCCCCTCAGGACGAATTGTAACAGCTGGTGAACCTCTCGTTTTTCTTTTAGCACAATCATCGAGTCAAATGTCAATTTTTCCTTTTTTTTTTTTTTTACGGCCATCTACCTGCAAAATCTATGTTTAGTGCAGCAAATGCTAGCATGCTAAACTAAAATCAGCAAACATTATACCTGCTTAACAATCGGCATGTTAGCATTGTCACTGTGAGTCTATTAGCATGCTGACGTTAGCATTTAGCTCAAATGCTCTGGCTTCAGGTTTAATTCCAGTGCCGAGTTGAATGCTGTGCACACAATATGCAAAGTGTGCCGCGTGTTATGCACGTATGTGTTTGATGGAGTACCTCATGTTCCAGTGCAGAATACAGGCGAAGCATTAGAGCGTCATCATGTGTTCATTTAGTCTTATTCTTGCTTGTAATGAGCTCGTCTGCAGACTTAATTGACCAAATACACACTCTGATCTCGCTGATTTGTCAGTGCTGATTAGTCCCAAGGAGAAAAAGGCTTCACCGCTAGTTAGAGTGCATCATCTGTGTCAACAGTCGTGATTGAAAAGGGCGTTTGATTTCGGATGAATTAATTATTCCAAAATCAAGTCCTCCAATGTCATACTGAGCCTGCAGACTGACAGGTTTCAGGCGTACTGTCAGTAAGTTATCTATGCTCGTTTTTTTTCTTATCTTATTCTCATCACATACCAAGGTCAAAAAGCGAAATTCTGCAAAGTTTGGGCCAAAGTCTTAAAGAGTTGTTCAAGGGCGACACAGTCCGCCCCCCCTGTGGACTCACTGTGCCCATTAAGGTGAGCAAACATCGCCCCGCGGACATCCACGTTCCAGATTCAGGCACTGGAGGGATCGGAGCCGGGTGAGGCGCTCTGTCCCCGTTTGTCCTTACATAATGGGGCCTATGCTCAGAGGACACTCTGACTACCCCGGTACCCAGCGGGAGCAGCTCTGTGCCCGCCCTCACCGAGGAGTATAGTGGAGCGTGAAACAACATTAACTGTGTAGTCTGTCGGGAGCTGACAGGCATGAATGACTTACGGGGACTTGAATTAATATTGGGTTTAATGATTGTGTTTAATTTGCAGTCATTGTAAAAGGAAGAGCTGATGAGTCTTTATAAAGCTGAGAGATGATGCAGACTGAGGGCCTCAGTGCGATCCAACACTGACAGAACCAGGACACACTGCAACAACCCGGGCCGCAGACGCTCAACGGCGGTCCCGACGGAGGCCGACAGCACGTACAGCTTCGAAAAGCAATGCTAAAAGTCGTAATGTGAACGACTGCCATAAAATGCAATCACAGTTCTGGACTTTTCCCACTTCATCGAGGGCGGATGGAGATGAATTTAGAAGGGAGAAGTTGCAGAGTTTGGGGGATGAATGGACGCCGAAGTGGAGATGAAGATGAAGCTGCCAAGCTGCCTCGCAAGAAGTGCAAAAAAAAGATTAATCCCGTCTGGATCTTTCTGCTGTCTCCAGAGTTCTTCTTCTTTAATGATACAGCACAAACTCCTCCGTCCTGCTCTCCCTCCCTCTCTGATGTGCCGCGCTTCATTGACTCGCCCCTCGTCGGAGCAGCGTCAGCAACTTCCAACTCCCAATTACTCACATGCGAGGAACGAAAAGGTTGTATGTTGAATGTTCAAATGAGGGATATGGAGTCGAGTTCATTTACATAATATTTGCATATATAGAGGTAATATATGTTGGTGTTTAGTATAAATTATGCCTTTGCCTTGCGTGTGAGTATTTAGTGATTCTGAATCTCTTAACACACACTGACAAATGCCTTCGTGCTCACTATTGGTTCTCCCCCTTAGAGACTTCGTACTGCATGTGCAGCATGCAGGGAACAATTTATATCTTTTATTTCTCCTATGGAACAGACTTCAAACTGTTTTCCACTAATTTGAACTATTCCCACATTTGCTCCATTAACTTAATCCCTTTTTAAAAATTGCATCCAGACTCATTACGGACAGGAGAAGCAGCAGCAGCTGTCAGTGGGACTGAACCAGCAACCCCCCCCCCTCATTCACAAGTCAGCCTCAGAAGACGACCTGCCGCTGATATCTGCCTGGGAGTTTAACATCCTCCTCCTCAGATGTGCTGACAGTGTGAAGCCTGCCTTTTCGAAAGAGGAGGAGTGACGCGGGATCCACGAGGATTCGGTCGTACGTCTCAGAGCTGCTCGCCTTTCACTTTGAATCTCCCACCAAAGCCTTCATGTTCTCTGGGAGCCGCTGTGGGGACCCTGTGTGTTTCTCTGCGTCTCCTCAGGCAGCTCGCTCGGCACTTTGATCTCTCTGACGACCACAACATGTAACTGACCGGATCACGAGCTTTGGATCCTGCTGGGGTTCACGAGGGGGGGGAGCGGCAAATCCGGACCGTGCCCTCGAGCAGATAAACGTTCAAATGTCCAAAACAATGTGGTAATCTGTCCCTCACTTTTTTGGGATGAGGGGGAGGCAGAGGTGTAGCGTCCAGAGAGATTCGTCTGAGAGAGGAGCTGGAGTGAAAACGCCGGGACATGCTGCCGTGTGAGTCCGCCGCAGGGAACGGGATGATCTGAGAGGAAGATTAAGGGGAAAAGATTTTCATCATGGGCCTCTCCTCACATTGATCTTTTCCTCTAAATATCTTGAAGCCTCGTTTCATCATTACGGGACGAGAGATCGAGGGAAGATGAGAGAGGAGAAGGAGAGTAATTGGTTGGTAGATATTGGATTTCTTAAAAGACAAAGGAAATCCATGCGCTGGTGTTTTGATCGTGAACAGTGAGTTCGGCAGCCTCGTCTCCTGCTATCGTCTGCTCGTATGTGACAGATCCGAAGGTGTTACGACGCTGATATCTTTGTTTTGGTTTCATCCTCCTTCATTACTTCTCCTCTCCCCAGTCTTAACCTTTTTAATACCGGCTTGACATTTATTCTTTTTCTGTTCGTCTCGTCGGGGAGGCACCACTGAGTGATGGACTCCTTTTAAGAAATGAACCACTTGACTTTCATCGTCAAACACCTGAGAGTTGCTCGGCCTTAATGTGCAGTCCTTCCCCCTCCTCCTCCTCC
>OMLP01014764.1:10442-21282 GCA_900302685.1 Spondyliosoma cantharus
CCCCACCACCACCACCACCACCACCACCTCTCCCTCTGCTCTCCACCCCCGCTGCTGAATGAGGAAGCATGTGTGTGTGTGTGTGTGCTGTATATGTCTGCGTTGCATGTGTGTGTGTGTGTGTGTGTGAGAGTGAAGAACATGTGGGTGCATCCAACTGCACCGTCGAGAGGAGCGTGGCCATGTGCGCGTCTCTCTCGCTTGTGGGGGTGTGAAACAACATCCATCGCTGTGTTTTGCGTTGTGTTTCTCATCGGGGCGCAAAAATACACGTACTGTACCGAGCGCCCACACACACACACACACACGCACGGACACACAGACACACACACACCTGTGATGGGACGTACATGCCAGGTTTCACATATACATACATTCATGTAATCGCAGAGAGCAGTTTTGTTTTAGTGTCTGAACATCACACCTCTCTCACAGGCCTTTGACTATACAGTGTGGTGGCGGAGAGTATATATATTTTTATTTCAGAGCCTCAATCTGGGAGTAAACAAGTGAATCGATGCGATGATATCTATTAATAGGAGAGAACAGAATATACACTTTGTTCACGAACGCTGCACCGGGAGCCTCAGAGTAAACTCTCTCGGGATCCTCGTGTTGTGATCGCTTGTCAATGAGTGTGCAAGTGACAAGATGTCCTCTGTTGCGATGAAACACGCATCAACCAGAAGAGCGCGGCGTGACAGTGACGGCGAAAAGTGGCACCGCGCAAGTTTTATAGAAACGCAGACATCCATCAGCTGCGATTTTCCCGAGCGATCCTGATTTTCAGTTTTCAAAACTCTTACATTTTTCTCTCTCTCTCTCTCTCGCTCACTTGAACTAATCCATAAAAGATAAAAAGAGCACAGATAATAATAAACTTTACTTGTATAGCACCTTGAAAAACAGAGAGGACAAAGTGCTTTCACGATCAAGCAGAAGCAGGAAACTCAGGGAGACGAACTCGAGCCAAAAACAGAAATAAATAAAAGGACAGAATCAATGAAGGACGATAAGTCTCATCTCCTCCGGTGGGTCGCTCCAAAGTGACGCCGACAGTAAAAGCGCGGTCGCTCTTAGATTTAAGCGTCGACTTTGGAGCGACCAGAAGGGACCCGAGGATCTGAGGCTGTGAAAAAAGCTCGCATGTGATCACATTTCTACTGTGAAACTCGGGGTAAGACCCAGAAGAGCTTTAAGAGTAATCAGCTAATAAAGAGCTCTGTACCTGGAACATCCGGCTGAACGCGATTTACAGTAAACCCACTTTGTCTAACGTCGTGTAGGCCATTAGTTATTGAGTGACCTTTACTGGTATCTAGAAGGGACGATTATCAGGTAGATATTCATCATTTTCTAAATATCCGTATCAATGAAAAGCCTGTAAACACTGAATAATCAGAATCTGCAAAGTAAAGAAGAGAGAGGAAGTATAAAGTAGCAGAAAATGGAAAAATACCTCCAAGCTTTTTTATTTTTACCGCAAAGGATTATCTAATAATCGTTATCGGCCCTGAAAAAAAACCATATTGATCGACCACCAGCATCCAGGACTCTTATTGTGAAAGGTAAAAACGAGTCTGTCTGATGCGCTGCGGCTTAAAGTTCACTTCTCTGGCTCACACAGCAGAGCCTTTCCCCCTTTTTTTTTTTGCCATTTTGCATTCGTAGCCCTCGACTGCTACGTTTAAACTTTCCCGAGAAGAAAACAGCTGCAACAGATCAAAACACAGCTCGTCGTCAACTCGAGTAAGAGCACGCACACTCGGAGGCAGCAGAGGATAAGAGACAGGCATCAGAGGGCGTGAAGGTATCCTGCGAGGGACGCCATCGCTGGTCGATCGGCGCGTCTCCATCAAGACTAATCAATGGAAACCATTTTAGTTTCCCCCGGGGACCAGTGTTGGACAATCTCTTCAATAAAATTAGCAACGCCGCGCTTCAAAAAGACTTCAGTTACAGCACATGAGAAGGGACTTGAAAAGAATATGCATCGCACACCAAAATTAGGGTGCATGTGAGCATTTTTGCTTAAAACAGGCGATTGACTGATTCATTCCTTGCGTCACGTTTGTCGTCACGAGCGCGCCGGAGAAAACAGGCGACAGGTAGAAAGCGGCAGATCACCGACGTCTTAACCGGTAAGACTCTGAATCAGACACGTCGTTTACTTCTGGAGCTGACAGCGGAAGTTGCCGAGGAGTGAGACATCTCGCTTCGCACATGTGCAGTACGGATCAGTCAGCCGGCGTCGGCTCGTTGACGAGATTGGCGGCCGCTGATGATGCAACAGCGGCAACGTTTTTAATATCTTTAACTTCCTTTGCTCTTTCAAACTCGTCGCTGACGGCTGACGGATGTTGGAGCGCTGCTTTGAAAAGAGGCGGATGGCAGAGTCTTAAACTTCAATGCGCATCGTAATGAGCCCGTCCTGCCGGCTGTTCTGTCTCCATCACCGCCGATCCGAGCTTAAACTGACGAGGGGCTGAATGCAGATTGTACACAACGACATTCAAGACCAAAAATCAGACGCTAGCGGGTGTTAGTGGGGTTCTTGTCCAGTGTTAAAGGGGGGCATCGCTGCGCTGTGATTACAATCCTCAAACAATTTTCCAATAAGACAAGCACGAGGACAAACGCAAAGCTGCGTTAACTGCCTCAGAATCAACACAGAACCGCGGCGTATCCGTCTCAGGCCTTCAGTCCTCGTGTTGTGATCGCTGTCAATGACTGTGCAAAGTGAAGAAATGTCCTCTGTGTGATGAAATATGCATCAAGCGAGCAAGCGAGCGAGCGCGGTGTGTGAAAGCGGTGGCAAAAGCGACACTGTGCTCTGCCTCCAAATAGGGCTTTTTTTTTTTTTTTTTTTTTTTTTTTAAAGCGGAGCTCCATCACAGACAGAATTTTACTCTATTCCACTGATCTCGGCCAGCTAAAATATTAAAAACCAACATGTGCAACTCGCTGCTGCCAAAGGAGAAGGAAAAAAAAAGAGAAAAAAAGCACACAAAAAACAAAAGCCAGACCGACTGGCTGTGGGCTGAATCTCTTAATCTGTAATTCATTTTGTTTGGAGGTGGATTCTCTCTTTGCTTGACGGTGTTTACGTGGCTAAAAATGACATCTCCTCTTATCCCCGCGTGGCCTCTCGGTGTTTAAATAGCTGTCTATATGTCAGCGGAGATGTTTGAACTGGATTGCCTGCCTCTCTGCGGATCTCCTCCGCGATCTGCTCCTCTGACCACTTTTTATTCGGCTGCTTCGGGAGCGCTGCTGCAGCTATTTTTGGAGAGGTGGTGGGAGGCTGTGGTCACACCTTTGTACAGGATGCAGGTAAAGAGACGTTTAAATGGAGTTCACTCTCTCTCTCTCTCTCTCGCTTAGTCACATTCTCTTTTTCCTCGCTTTACGCGTTCACACCTACTGTACACGTGCACATGCATGCAAATGTCCTCCCTTTGTACATTTATATGTACAGTATATCCATCTGTAAGAGCGAGAGTGTGTGTGTGTGTGTGTGTGTGTGTGTGCTTGCTGCTGAGAGAACACAGGGAGGGAAGAGCAATGCGGTAGCTATGGAGTCGTATCCATGGTGCCGTAACCATGGCAACAAAGCTTGGAAAGCCAGTGACTTAATTGGCATCTCTGGAGCTGTGATCCAGAATAGCAACCCTTGACACACTAATGTTTCCCTCACATGCCAGACGAACACTCGCGTCATTAATGTGGACGCTAACAAGATAATCAATATGCCTTATTGTCTCCTGGACAATGTGTGTGTGTGTGTGTGTGTGACAGAGACAGAGGAGGAGAAAATGAAACAGATCTGAGATGCCATAAAAGTCAATGTAAAATGACTTACAGTGTCCACTGCAGCTTCTGATTCTTGATTGAGTTGTAGAGCGCCTGCGGAGGGAAAACAAGAAAATCACATTTTCAGACAAAGACGGCGAAGCGCTCAGCTGCGCTCACCTGGCGATTTGATCAAGCGTTACAAGGCGAGCGGCGGGCAGGTATATTGTTTTTCCGTAAAAGCTGCACAGTAAGCAAGCAGGCCTCATTCAATAAAACGTACTCAGAGAAATGTCATCCCTGTCCGCGCCGCTCAAACTGCCCTTTGCCCGAGCGTAACTCATTTTCTTCGCCAAACGATCCATCAATCATCCAATCAGTCGACCGCCGCGGCATCAGTTACGAAGACATTATCCGCCGAGCAGCCCGGCCTGTCAATGGATGGACGAGCGAATCAATCAAGTCGATAAATAATTTAGACGCAAACGCAATCGACCCGCGCCGGGAAAATTAAGTTACAGCTTCGGGAACATGAGCACAAAGAACGATAAAAAACTGAAACATGACAAAAGACACAGCTGAGTCGGCGCTACACGTTCACCGCCGAATCGACTGGCTGATTAATTGACCTGCCAATCAACAGAAAACATCCTGATAACGTCAAACATTTTGTAATCCTAGTTTCACAGCTGCTTCTCTCAGTTTTATATCATCACGTCTGGTTTTAAGACTTTTGGTGAGACACGGGAATAAGAAAATTGACGGAGGACGAGCCTCAGCCCAGAATTAACCCCATTAACTTTTAAATGTACAGATTCTGGAACTGTTTGGCCTTGGCGGAGGTATGCGCTCTACAGATACTTTCTGACAATTGGTCAGATAAAATGTCGAGTTAAACGTGTTGGCGAATCAAACGTAGTGAAGTAGAAACATGGAAAACTGAAAACACTGAAGCAAAGTACAAGTACGTCAAGTTTGCACCGCTGATGTTGGCGTATGTTGATATTGCACATTTAATAAATCATTATTTGTTCATGGATTCAAAGAGAAACACACAGAAATGTCATAAACATCCAATATTTCCATTACGCAGTTCAGCTCCATGATTTGCAGCGTCGCACAGCTACAACATGTGCAACTAAAGATACCGTTTCTCTTTAAAAGCGCTTTCCTCTGATTGTTCCGGCTCATTCCTACAAACTTTATCTGGGTTATGTTTTTTTAACTCCAGATCCATTTCAACTTGTTTGTGATTGGACTCCTTCTCTGTGCCAGTTTTTTTTTTTTTTTTTTTTTATAATTTTATGGGTCATTGTTTCCTCCCTCGGGGGAAACACTCTTTTGCTCCCATTATCGTCATAATCAACAGAAAAAAACAAAAACAAACTGGAGGAAAACACAGCGGGGAGAATAAAAAAAGGGAGTCGGCGCTGCGTCTCAGAATCTGTAGCCCGGCCCGGCAGACGCTTGCTTGAAGGTGGTGAAGACACGCGGCTTCAGGAAGGAGCAGCCTTTTCCCGCTGCGGCGTGAAGCCATCAGGCTGTCGCGTTTAAGACGTATCGAGGCGGAAGATGCCGCTGACGGACAGCTGTGACAGCTGAGGTGATGGAGAGGACACTTGCAGGCAGTTCGTCGCCACCTCGCTCACCTCTGAATCCCTCACAGGCCGACGCCATACGTCCTCTACAGGCACGCTCATAATTGCCATGTGGGGGTTGAAACCTCATACTCAGCTAAAACCGATCAATTCCTATTACATTCCTTTGATTAAAGGACCGCTGCTAGCGGTCTTCGCTTCAATTCCGCTGTTGAATCCGCCCAACATCGTTCTGTTGCATTGTGACTTCAGTGAAAGCTGCGTCTATAATGGGGTTTGATTCCGTGTGTCTAATCATGTTCATTTCCAGAGTTTTCTCTCTCATCAGAAACACTTCCAGAGACTCATGAATATTAATGGACACCCGTACAGATTTAGTTCTGGTTTCCATACGCGCTACTGTAAAAAAAAAACAAAAAAAAAACTGAAAAACTCAGCATTCAAACTGCGTTTCAAAACTAACCGTGCTCATACATTTTAATCATCGCAAACGGGAAAACAGCTGAGCTTCTCCCGGGACGCCGCAGTCGGCCAATTACAAAGTGGAAGACTTTGAAAACGCTTCTGTTGCACAAATCTGGTCGACATCAATTATTAACAGTGAATTTGTACGATGCGAAAAAGTTGTGTGATCACCCACAACAACGGAGGAAACCGGTTAAAGGAACAGTTCAGCCAAAAATAAAATACTGGGGAGCAAAGAACATAAAATGGCTCCTTGCAGCTCGTCCGGTGTAATCTAGGTCTCCTGAAGCCCTGAGGTCCCAAATTGATTTGAGAAGACGTTATTTGCATCCGTTTTTTAAGCCAAAATCTTCACTGTAGCTGCGAAACTGAAAGTGTTACTGTTGCGCAAAACCATCTGAAGCGGGTGCTCGAGCTCGACCGAGCATCGAGGGTGTAAGTAACGTCTTTTCAAATCATTTTGGGATTTCGGAGCTTCTACAGATTTGGATATTAAGGTTTTTTTTCTCAGTTGTTTAGGAGGATGCTGCCACTCTTTTTTTGCTGTGAAGCTGCGAAAATGTTTTGTGGACGATAAAACTTCCCCTGACTTTCTATCAGCATGAGGGGGGAGGAGACCATGACTGGATTTCAATGCTTTGACAAACTTATCATCTCATTTTCAAAAGGTCAGGCAATAAACCAAAATTGGAGATCTTGGCTAGAAGATATTTACCCTGCAGTGGCAATAAAGGAAGTGCAAATGTTGATTCATCTGCAGAATACTTTCCAAATTATTATTTGTATCCGTCTATAATTGATTGCAACGATTAACCAATCGGCTGTCAACTGTTCAATAACTCACCAACCAACTATTTGGACAATCACTTCATTGGTTTGAGCAATTCTTTAAAGAAAAGCAAAAAAAGACATTTCAGGACGTCACTTTGTGCTTTGGGAAACACTGATCGACATTTTTCACCATTTTCTGACCTTTTAAGAGAAAATCAACTGGAAATCAACCGATTCACTCACAGTGAAAATAAAGTTTAGTCTATAAAATACTCAAAAAGAGTCCCAAACAAAGATATATTCAGTTTCTGGAATGTTTCACAGTTAACTGGTCAAAAGTGTATTTTTTTGTTGACTAATTAAATAGTTAAGATGTTTTAATGTTGGTGATGAACGTTAATATCTTCTTTCCAGGCAGTTTTTCTTGTAATTAATGTAAAAGGATTCATATATTTACATGTTTTCCTGAGCCAACGTGGAACAGATTCACTCTTTTGAGTCTCACTTCTCACTCTGTGTTTATATTCTACGTCTGTTTCTGCATTTATTCATCTGTGAATGGGACCGTTTCGTCTTTTCATTCTTGCCATGTCATGTCATGTGATAAAGCTCTGTTCTTAAATGTGCTTTATGAATAAACTTTGATCGGATTTGTGTGCGTGGAGTTAATCCTACTCCTGGAGAAGACGTCATTTCTCCTCCTTTACAGTAAATCTCAGACACACACACACACACACACTCGGCATCAGATTGACGACCACAGAGGAGCTAAATAACCCGAGAAAAGGTGGATGGAGGTGGAGCGTAAATCAGTCGGACTCATTCAGTCTGGAGGCTCATTGAGACGAGGATGGATGTTCGTCACCTTCACCTACTTGCTTCATCAACGTCACCAAGTGCCCGGCAAATGAGAGCCATTAGCTTTGAGTGGCGGCTTTTACACAGTGTGCCGCTCCGAGCGGTGGTGTTCGGCCAATCAGGCCTGGCAGTCGGCCAATCAGCTCCGTCACGGGCTGAACGTGAAGCTCGGATGATTATTCAAATTATGATACAATAGTAGTTTAAGACTGTATAATGACATTGGGTTGCTGTAGGGCAGCACAATTACTCAAAATCTGATCTAAATCACCCTCTGAATGTGTAAATGTCGACGTCCTGGTCTGTAAATCTTCTTTTTTATACACTTTGAATAATGATTTGCCCCAAAATACTTGTTGATGACGGTTCTCAGTCACGCAGGTCACGGTAACTCGTATCGTAGGCGACTGGACTCGTTTCAGTTTCTTGAAGACGTCAGAAATACCGACTTTAACGGTCGCGTTTGTGAGACAGAACTGATTTTTGAGTCTCAGTCCCAAGTGACGCTTTGGGGATGTAGGTCGGGTCAGTCGTCATCCCAGCGCATCAGCATTCGACGAGTTGGGACTGAGACTCGAACTTCGACTGTCTTACAAACTGGACCTTTTACGTAAACCGTCATCATCCCCTCACCTCCACGATGACGGACAGTCAGGTAGTCTACAAAACATTTCTGAGGCTTCACAGCAGAACCGAGTTGCAGCGTTCTCCTAAACAACTGAAGCAGATGGGGACTCGCTTGAAAAACGTAAAAAAAAAACAAAAAAACAGCCAAGTACAAGTACTACAAGTCTCCATCTACATCGACTGTTTAGGAGAACGCTGCGACTCTGTTTTGCTGCGAAGCTCCAGAAATGTTTGACCTGACGTGAAGGTGAGGAGACGATGACCGTATCCTCCTTCTGGGTGAACTGTTCCTTTAAGGGCGACTTCTGCAAGGTGATGCGTTTTTTTCAAGTGTGCGTTATTCTTCAGGTGCTGCTCGTAAAAGTAATGCATTTCCAATTCACTTAACGGGACCAAACATAATAGAAAAGCTTTGCATTAAATGTGACTCTTTACGTTGAAACCTGTGTAATCAGATTAACAGAAAAATGTGATTAAAACTCTTTTCAAATTCAGTTTTTTAGGCAAATTATTATTATGATTCCCACTAATCGTGATTCTCACTAAATCAAAATAATAGTATCTGTCAAAATGATCGTAATATGATTGCCGGACTTATCCTGCAGCTTTACTTTGCTGCGTGTGGAAGATTATAAGTCAAACAGATCATCCACGGTCAAACCCCCTCAGACCATCTGACAGATTTGGCCCAACTGGCCTTGAATGACAATGAGCTCTTACTCAATGTTATGTGGGGTTAGATGTCACTTGTTATACAACGTGAAATAAAGTTGTAAAAAAAAAAGAAATGACTCATCTCTGAAGTTTCTGAAGATCAACTGACACGTAACGTGTCTCACTGACGTGTCAAAGTAACAGGAACTAGTTTTCACTACCTTCCTCCTCTTCCTGGCCTGCGGGTGATTCTGTCCGTCCTGAGCCTTCCCCAGCAGGTCCGGAAACACCAGAGGCTTGAGGGAACGCGAGCGAGGGGTTCTGGGATAGCGGAACGGGTCCATCATCCGGAAGTCCCGGCCGTAGCGCACGGTGCAGAGGGAGCGTGAGCGTAGGCGTCCTGCCGAGTGCAGGCTGTTAACGCCGATCATGGTCGGCGGACGAACGGATCGCAAAGTTCAGGGCGATCGAAACCTGCCCGAAGTGATTCAGTCTTTAAGTCCTGCGGGGATCGAGCTGCGAAGAAGTTGATCCAAAGAGGTGAAAAAAAGTGCGAGACGAGGTTCGCCTGGAGAGGCCGATGTGCCAACAGCCGGCTGGAAGCGGGTTCGTCTTTGAGAGGAAGAGACCCCAGCGAGAGGCGACGCGGCATCAGGCTATCAGCAGGCATCAAAACCCGACAGTCTCATCTCTGAATGTCTTGATCAACGCCCACCAGGCAGCACCAGCATGCCCACCTGATGATGAATTATGGATAAGACAGCCATGTATTATACATGCACAGAAACGACCCCTCTGCCGCTGTGAGGAGACCTTCTTCTGAGACTCGGTGCAATAAATCCGGCGCTTTTCCTCCAAACGTGAGTCCTCAGGCTGAAGTTTAAACGAGGGATAAACTGCAGTTCGGGGGCAGTCAAAGCTTTAATTTCTCCAGGTGACTGCGTAGAAGTGAGTAAACACCGTCTCTACGTGGTCTCGACAGGACGCTCGCCTCTGCCAAGTTACCAAAAGGTGACACCTTTCCAGCTGCCACCTTTTAGTGAAAGCCAGTGACTACAGAGATGAATCCTTTAACATGAACACACACACACACACACACACACGCTCAGACCCAAGCTGACACTCTCGCAGATGGTATGAAACACTGGCAGAGGTGTGAACGGACAGCCAGCATGAAGCAGATGGGTGCAAAATGCGGAAACTGGGAGGCAACAAAAAAAAAAAAAAGAAGAAGACACACACATGCAGTGGGCTCTTAATGCGTACGAGAACACAAACACACAAAAAGGGGGGAGATACGGAGCGGTGGGTGGACGGGGTTTTTTTTTTTGGGAAGGAAGGACGTCCGTCCTCGGACTTCGGAGCGAGGGATTCCAAAGAGCGCCCTCGATTTCGTCACAAGCCCACGGATAGAAACACAATGAAAACCAAAGGGAAGAAAAGAGGATCGGACGAGCGTTGCGAAGACGTGGCACGAAGACGAAGACTCGGCGTTCCTGTTGCTCCCTCGGTAAAATGGATACCATCAGTTTGTACGGTCACAGCGCCGATTGTCTCCGTTACTCTCACTTCTTCTTCTTCTTCTTCTGCTCTCTGTCCATGCGTGGCGGTCCGCTGTCACCGCTCAGCCCCATCTGCGATCCACTTCTTCCCTCAGTCAGTATTTTCTCTCTTCAGTCTCTTCCCCGTCGCACACTCGGCGGGTGTGGGTGTTGGAGGGAAAAAAAAACGCCGCTCTCGAGACGGCTTTCATACCTTCCTCGTGTTTTTTTTTTCCCCCCCCCTCCGTCCGTGGCTCCTCAATCTGTTGCGATCTTTTTCCTCAAAACCGGCGCTTTTGCTGTTCTCCCTCTTCTCCTGCTGCTGATGCGGAGGAGGAGGAGAGGAGAGGAGGAGATGAGAGCTGGCTGCCGGGATCGCAGAGTGAAAAAGACGCCGACAGGGACGGTGCTCTGCCTCTCTCTCTGCCTCCCTCTGCCTTCGCTTCGTCAATGCGTACCTCCCTCCTCTCCCTCCCTCCTTCCCTCCCTCCTCTCACCCTCCCTCCTTCTCTCAGTCATCACCAGCAAATCACA
>OMLP01014768.1:5995-30058 GCA_900302685.1 Spondyliosoma cantharus
CACACACACACACACACACACACACACACACACACACACACACACACACACACACACACAGGACATGAGGGAGAAGGGGGTGTGTGTTTCTAGGAGGGGAGGAGAAGAGAGGAGGCTTGCCTCGTTGCTCTGTCTGACATCTGAACGCAGCGATATAGAGAAGTTAGCGGCAAGTCAGAAAAAATAAGTTGCTCCTTTTAAGAAAGTTGTGGACAGGGAACTGGTTGAAAGGAGGAAAGAAATAAGAGGTTGAAAAATGTCCGATTCTGGAGTCAATCCACACTTGGAGGGAATTATTTCTGATTTTGAAGGTCTGTAATTTTGTTTTCTGCTTTTCTTTCACTCATAACGTTCTTGATGACAGTTTATGATCAGCAGCAACATCTGTCAGAAGCATGTTGTTTAGTACTGACCCTTCTCTGTGCCTGTGTAGTACCTTATACAGCACGTTTCCTGACTGTACTGTGCATGTGTGTGTCTGCTTCCAACTTGGTAAAAAATCAGGGTGGTGGACATAAGCTAGCCAGGTCCCTGTAGCCTCTTGTCTGCTATTGATTATACCCAAGTTACGTCAATAATAGAAACAAACACAGCACTGACACCACACTGTTCCAGCACCGGAAAGCCTTCAGCTGAAAGCTCTAACAGGGAGACAGTGGAAACCTCAGCACTAAGAGCCAACATCTGTCTAACCTCTCATACAACATTCACAACTGTGTCTCTCCTTTGTTTGCTGAGCCAGTGGGGAGCTGGCATTAATTCCCTTTGTCCACCTCTTCCTTTGCCATTCTGTGTTTCTTCCTTCCACACTTCTTTCCTGTTCCTCCTCCGGTCAGACCGAGCCGCTCCAGCTGGTCTTTGGCCTGGTTCCTCGCTGTGAGATGCTGAGAGCAGAGGCCAGACAAAGTTTAAATCCTCAACAGTATCCTGAAAACTGGATGTACTTCAGGTAGTCAGTTCAGGTACCACAACGAGTTCAGGTTCTCACGACTTGTGTTCAAAAAGCTGGTTTACATTTATCGTCTGTTTGATGGTTTGTCAACAGGATTACAAAAATGGATTTCCATGAAACTTGGATGGAGGATGGGTCTTGGCCCAGAGTCGACCCCATTCATTTTTGCCGGATAAAGGAGTGGATCCTAGAATTTTTTTCACTTTCTTTAGAAAGGGTTTTGCGACTTTCGTTGATGATATAGAAACAAGTCCCTGCTTATAGTGGCCAGTGAGAGAAGGATTAAGGGGTCAGTATGTTTCCAACAAAGTGCATGTTGGATCATTGTCTGAAATTCTCTCCCTCTGTGAAGAATTCTGCCTTAACTCATGCAGAAAACGTGGCATGGGCTACATTTTTTAATTAGATCATATTCATATTAGATCATACACAGTGCTCATAGTGTTGCAAGGAAGAGTTTGAGTAAGGTCAATATGAGCTTCCTCCTTATGTATACTCTTGTAATGTATTGACAGTCTAATCTACACCACCCGGAGATTGTACGAGTCCGTAGGAGCCATTATATAGTTTTTCCATCCACAGATACAGCTGCACGCAGAGATGCACAGCATCAGTTGACTGAGTAAATCCCCGTTTTTATCCCCAATCATTATGTTTTCCAGTACATTGCACAGCGCTGTATCTCGCACCGAGGAGAGAGCAGGCACAGAGGGGGGAAAAGCCAATGTAACTGCTGAGCACACTTAGTAATAATGCCTCTCGGAAGGTGTATAATCGAGAGTGAACGATAGAAACCACCAAAACAACTACTCACTGAAACAATATTATGATCTTCGAAAAGGCAGAAAACGTCTCAGCTGAATCTGAACGTATGAGTCACTAGAGAATAAGCCGAGAATGAGTTTACATTTGTGTACAGAGTGAGACGTTGTGCTCCTGCTCGTGTTTGCCAACCTAAACTGAGCTTTGAGTCCAATCCAAGGTATTTTGTGCCGATTATCTGCGTAAAGGTGCCATGTTGTTGCTCCGGTGTGGCATGTTGGACCCAGAGAGGAAATGAGCTTTGAGATGGGGAGAAAGCATGTGTGTGGTACAGTTCCTGAAGCTGGCAGGGAGGCCGGTGTGTTATTAAGTTGGTTCCAGTGGGTCGTGCATAAATACAACACTTTCTTTACAGTTCTCAGCGGTCCTGTTCATTCTAAGAAGTATATGAAACCACAGGTGGCAGAAAAAAGCAAGTACGACTGTGTTCAATACTAGTTCTACGTGAACTGGATTTCTATATATTCTATATGTGTGTGATTTTGATATGTAAAAGACATTTGACAGAATCTTCTGTCCATCAGTCTACGGAGAATTGGCAGAATGTTTCTACAAGCCACAGATATGTTGAAACTTTATGTCACCTTAAGTTCAGGTTTCAGCTTTGTGTTGTAGCAACGCTGTGCTTAACTTAGCGGTGGTTAGCAACTTATTCTGTTTTAAGACCAGGCTAGCCACCGGATGACGTAAGTTAGCCAGACTAGCCTAAAGAGCTACTCCAGAATGAGCCCCTCCTTTGTTTTAATGTTAAAACGAGATAAGTACCACTTTGTGGTCAATCAAACCATGGCTGTTTACCCATAACAGGTAGCTGACTTAGTTAGTTAGCTCTGTACTGATGTCCGCCTATGTAGTTTGCTAGTTAGCCTGGCTAGCTAGTGTCAATATGGATATCAACTAACTAACCTTGAAGTGATGACCCAGCTCTCTTCCTATTTTATGGATCCACTCACAGCAACCTCCGTTATTCCTTTTTCGAAGATTTACATGGGACGAAGCAGTGAGCTAGCCTTTTAGCGGCCCTGTGTATGTTCGATCTAGAGCTACTTCTGTCCTCTACAGCCTTGTTTTGGTGACTCGATGGGGACATAGGTGAATAAGCCAAATGGTATTGATAGGTTCCTGGTTCTGCAACATACCGGAAAATGTCCAGACATCTCGTCAAAAACATCAACTGGTTTCACGCTCACAATGTTGAAACCTTGTCTTGAACAGTGGTCTCTCACTCGTCATCGTCTTCCTGACATGATTCTCAGCTCATGCACATGTTATCAGAATGTGATGTGACAGCTGTTGTGGAAATGTTGATAGACATGAAACAAATATGAACGTTTCAGTGGTTTTCAGAATGCCAACGTTTTAGTCCGTCAGCAGGGTTTGTGTCTGCTCCTTCTCCATCATCACACACATCAGTGCACACGGACACACTGGCAGATTGAAAAATGTTGTTTGCTGAAACATGTGTCAGTGTGTGTGATTCATACTGTAAAAATCACTCTTAATATCTGCTTTGAAGTCACTGTGCTCCAATTAATCACATGTTTGATATTCTCTGAATCAGACCACTTTCTCTCCCCCACGCTAGCTCTTTATCAGAACTTTATTGAGGTGCTCTGGTTAACAGGTATTAAGTGGAATGCAGCCGATGTCTTCATAGCGTCACTGGTGTAAATCAATCGGTCCATGAAGTGGATGGTTAACCAGTGCTTGATCAAAGGGGCAGAGCGAGGCTTTACCTGTCAAAGGTTGAGGCCTAAATGCCCTGAAGCTTAGCACCAGGCCAGCTATTCAACAGCTGCCTGAATGACTCTGTATGTGTGTGTGTGTGTGTGTGTGCATTTTTGTATGTGTGTCTGCACTTTAAAATCTCCAATCAGGGATGAAATTGCTTCTTGGTTCCAATTAGTAATTAGATTCTCTTTTTAAACATCTGCCACTTCAACATTACTGAAACAAATGTAATGCTTTGACCCAAAACCTGCACCGATCTACCTTTCCTGTCACACGTATTCTCTCTTTACCAAACACTCCCAGAATTCCTTTGTGCTGGACACGGGGTGTCGGCCAGACATGGAGGGAACCACACAGTAAATCTGACACAGTGAGCTGCACTGCTGCTGGTCAGCATTAGCAAAGCCAACACCATCAGTGGGCAGCAAGAGGAAGTGTGTATTTGACAGTGCAACATTAAGGTTTGGTCTGACCAAGCAAAATACCATTGAGTGTGAAACTCAATCGTCTGTTGTTTGGCCTTGTCTTGTCAAATAAGATGTTTTTCCTGGTTCGACCACATCGACTTATATTCCGCAGCTACTGACATCAGATAAACTCCACTGTGCACAAAATGGTTTTGTATAACCAGTGTTTGACAGAGAGTAAGTGTCTTGATCACTTGACTTATTGCTTGAGGCTAGAATTACAAGACGGACGAGGAGTTCAAGGCTCTGTACACTACAGTACAGTTAATTTATTAAAATACTTGTATAGTGGGTTTTTATGTTGCTGTACTGCATAGCTGCATTTCTACATGTATGAGTTCTCCTTCAAGCAGTTACAAATTTAGGAGGTTGTTGAATCAGTCAAATTATTTGATAAACAGATTGTGGTGTGTTCTTTAGGAATGCCTTTTTACTTTATCTTAAGGTAGCTGGTGTTGTATGATTCTGCAGATAAACCTTCATGTTTTCAAACCTGCTAGTGTTTGCTGTGTTCATTTTAAGTTCATGCTGTGAACACAAAGTCATCACTTTGTGCATCTGTTTCACATTAGAAGCCCTCCGGCTGCGGTCTGTCACTTTCCTGGAAGGTTTTTATTGTGATACATCCGTAGGAAGTGTAGAGATTAATTATCAGTTTTATTTATAAAATATTTATTTATTTATGATTATTCATGATCAATCATCAGAATTAATGAATTAATAAACAGGGTTTCTGTTATGTATACAGCATAGGAGCAGAGAGTACGACATTAGTATGTTGTTATCTGCACATTTAGATTATATTTACTTCATATTGGTTTCATGGCTGTATTTAAAGATGCAATTTAACATTGCTTTTCTGGAGACAATTCGGGAATATCAATATTGTAATGCTATCATGTTACAGTATTTTGTGCACTGTCCTGGTATTTTCTGAGCTTATCTGAACGTCCCAGTGATTTGATATGAAAAACATATACTAAAATATTGTCACACTATTGAGACATAAAGCAATAGCCAAGAAATTGGTCAATAATAATTGACTTTCTTAGCAATAATCAAACCCTAACACAGAGCAGAGGTGGAAGACGTTTTCAGATACTTGAATTACGTAAAGAAAAAAAAATAAACTAAAAGTTATTTTTTCATATTTAGGTGTTATAAGCTATATTTCCTTAAAGTTACATAACATGGAAATACTAAAAAGCGCACGTCCCTAAAATATGTACTTAAGTACAGAACTTGAGTAAATGTACTTAGTTACAGATCATCAGTTTGTATACACATCACACGACTCACCTGTCACATGATTGGATGTTCCCACTCTGTCTACCACCATCAGTCCCAGCTGATATCAGCGATAGCAAACACAGTAAACTCATCTTGACCTGTTTTAACCTCCATCCTCTCTCACGGTCTCCTCTGTGCCTCTCTATCTCCTCAGCCTCCTTTCCTTTCCTCCCTCTCGCTCTCAACTAATCTCCTATTAGTGCATCTGTTCTGAGACGATACTAAATGTTTGTGTTCACTGGTCGGGATGTCCTTGAGAGAAAAGCGATGACACTGATGATAAAGCAGCAGCTCATCCTAACACCTGGGCCGTATTAGGACAAGTGACCATGAACCAAAAGTAAGGATGCAGCTGCCTCCATCTTTGTTTTTGTTGCGCCAATAATCACGCGCTGTAGTGTCTGTGCTGCATTATCTCCCCACATGAGACACTGTGAGATACTGGACACTGGGGCGGTGATAGGTAACAAACGAGACTCCTGGCTGCTGTTAATGAGGTAGACTGGACCTCTCGCTCTCCAGCTCATAGTCTGGGAATGCTGTTTCACTGGGAGCGATACTCCTTCATCCATCTGTCAGTCCCACACTCGTGCACAAAAACTCTTCCTCATGCTCTGTGACTTATGATATTCATGCAGTGAAAAACCCTGAATGGAAGTAAAAGATCTTTCCCCTTTTTTGCTTCAGCCGAACAAGAAATACCCGGGAGTCTGTGGAAAGAAGCGTGATCCTGAAAAAAACATAGGAGTTGAGTGATCATCCGAGTGAGCGATGCCCCGAGTGCCTCTTTCCACTCTCCCATATTCCCAGAAAACATAAAAGCACAGAGAGATTCAAACTCACTTCTGCTCTTAAATCATGTACCCTTGACTGCACTCTCTCTAAATACAAACAAATGGCTGCAGAGGAAAGCACTCAAGTCCTCTGCTGTAGTGCCGCGCCTGAGGGCACATAATCACAAAGCAGCCAAGAACAGAAACACTAATCTAAGATCACAAAACAACGTCTCGGTTCAGCTCTCTTATTTAAGCGAAACATGTGAATATATACATCCTGATATCGCTCCCATGTTCAGCTTTAGTTCTCACATTCGCAGCTCTTCCACAACGTAACCAAAGTCAACAGCGAGTGTCAGTAGACGTAAGCGCGTGCATGGTTTCCTAAAGTGTCGGAGCCCTCGGAGGAGGTTAAAAATGAGCGCCACACAATGCTGTCTTAAAGCGTGCGTCCCGAGCCTCTCGGCTTCTTGTGAAATCTGCAGAGCGATTTTGGCAGAGCGCCTGACTCTCTGGCCAGAGTTTAAAGTAGCCACAGCCTTGGACGTCGTCTCAGTAATCATAAAACACAAGACTGAGGGAAGCAGGGGTAGAAAGGATACAGTCCACTGGTAATATGGGTTTGGACACCACTTACAAATTGCAAGTTTATTGTGTATGTTTTTTTTATGTGTGGATCTATCAAAGGATTCATTTTAAAGCTGTTTTATGGTGCCTTACTGGATAATGAACTCAAAAAGTGAGCGACTGGAGTGTGAGAAAATGACTGCGGAAGTGGGTATGAACACTAAAACCATCTTCCGCTTATTAGGGGACATTTAATACTTTCCCACTGGTGAAAATATAGTACAGAAATGACTCAATTGAAAATTACTATTCCAGTAAAAGTGAAAAAGTACCTGATTAATACATTACTCAAAGTACAAGTTGCTTTCTGTTTTAATATTTTTACATTTTGAATTTAAGGTGCTATATGTACAAGTTGTTCAATTCTCCAAGCAAATTGGGGTTAGCATGCTAACTTTAAGTTAGTATCTCTGCAACAAAACGCACAGATGTTATTTCTACACACACTTAATAATTGTTTTAAACTAACGTTCCTACATATTGCAACTTTAATTGCGATTATCAGAGTGATGTGAATGTTGAAGTTGGCATTACATGAGGTTAACTGCTTTCGAAAGCAACACAGACTGCGAGCGAGATAAGATCATTTTTCCGTCAGTAGAAACACGGCTACAAATGGTGAACATTTTCCAGTGTGGCCTCCTCTGACATAGAAGTCCATTTGCAGCCACACCAAATTGGTTGAAACTGTTGTGAAGCTCAACTGTGCGCTCCCGTCAATGCAACAACGTGATAGGCTGATATCTTTCTCAATTTGGCTAAAGCAAGCATATATGTCATACAACCGCCATATCTGGCAATACGGACTATTCAAAATGCTTGGTTTGTCTCCTCTAAAAGATAAAAGGTAGATTACCATCTATATACTAAGTGTAGAAGTACAGTTTATAAAAAGGAACATGAAAAGTACTCATGTGCATTGCTTGTAACCCACCGCTGTACTTCCCAAACGTATTGTGAGCACACAGCCTGAGTGACACGTATAAAAACACATCTTCTATAGCACAAGGCTGCCACAGATGAAAGGTTGTTTAAGGTCTAGATAATAGGTTTACACGGACTGGTGGGGAGGGGGAGTTAGGGAAATTTGTAACACAAATCACCATAAACTCCAAGACATGAGCACAGATCCATTTATTCCAGTGGTGCACAAGAACGTCCTTGGTGTGTCCGACTAACACACACAGCAGAATAATAATATTTTGGCTCCGGCCTGAATTGTAGTTGGGGGTAAATTGTATCAAATGTCCACCATGTTGGAATGAATCAGCTTAGAGCAGTAAATTAGATTAGTGGCGCTGGCCGATGTGTGTGGGGAGACAGCTTTGATGTGATTGTGTTGAGCTCCCCATCCCCTGACAGAGTTTCGGCTTTACACGGAGTGCAGTGGGGCCGGGGCACGGTCCCCTCCCTGTGGGTGTAGTCGCTTAAAAATAAACACGTATACATTCCCGTAACACACACTCGCTCATTTTTTACAAGCGCTTTGAACAAAACTATAGTTACATAAAGACACGTGCACACGCGGACACACCACAAGCCACAAACATATCAAATAATCGCCGCTGCCTTTCAGATTGCAGGAAACGGGAGATGTTCTTTGGGGTGGATGCGTGAGCGGACTGGTCTAACTAGTGTGTCATTATGATACCAGCTCCTGGCCTTTTGCTTGGCACGGCAAATCCATGATGGGAGTCAAATTCAAGTTGACTTTGAGCCAGTGCACTTTTCCCAGGGGGTGATTCCATCCCCTCAGTATCTTCCTCTTGGACCGTGCAGCTATTTTATCAGGCCACAAACTAACCGAAGGGAAGGATGTGCCTCTATCTCTGTGCTCATGTTGCACACAAACAGGGAGACTTGGGACTTTTTTTTTGCCTGAACGCTTGGCAGTGAGCAACTCTTGGCTGATTGTGTGCATTATAACATGTCGTGAAACGCATCAAATGGCTCCGTGTAAAAACCCTGGAATTTTATTTTGTAGCGAGCCACACACGTAGCATCCAGCAACACATGAATCAACTTAGAGAAAGAAAAACTTGACGCCGGTGATGAGAGATGTAATGAAATCAGATAGGTACGGCTTAATTGCTTGTTCGTGCTGTTTCCTTTGTGTTGCCACCAAAAGTTGTCTCTACAGCTGCTCCACCCTCAAACCTCGGGCACTTTACTACTTGGACCCTTTTCACAATGTGCGTGTGTGTGTGTGTTTTTTAAAACAATCCAGTTTGTTTACTGCTCAGTTAATTGGTGTGACCTTTTTGATTAATATTTATTGTATTGTTCCCACTTTCTATAAACAGCAATCTTGGGCAATAAATGGTTTATAAGGGAAAGATGAGCGTGTTGTGGCTCAATGTGCTTTCAATATATTGGGTTCTGTTTGATGCACTGGTGGAAAGAAACTTCATATATTTAATAAAGGGGAATTCTTGAGTACAATTTAGAGTTTTTGTTCTAGATAGCTTGAGCGTTTCCATATCATGCTATTTTGTACTTCTTGTCCACTACTTATTTTAGTTGTCATTTTTACCCTACTACATTTATTTGACAGCTGTAGTTAATAGTTGCTTTTCACTTTTAAGATTTTGCACAAAAACATATGTTCATACAAATGCAGTGTATTTTTATGGATTATTGGTTCCAAACATGACGAAACAGCAGCGTCACTCGCGGTCCCTCGTGTTGTCTAACAAGTCCAACTGCCCAATTGTTAGCGGTTCCACCCAAGAACTGCTGACAACCTAACAATGTTATTCATAATAATAAATCAGTCGCAGAGAGCATTTGTTCTGCGGAATCTGTAGTTTTACTTTTGATACTTTAAATGGATTTTGCTGATGAGTCTTCTGGACTTTTTCCTTATGCAAGAGTTTGTATTAGTTGTAATGGATTACTTTAACTTTGTTGTATTGGCATTTTTATTTAAGAAAAGTATGTTAATACTTGTTATTCCACTGGTTTTATGTAGTAATCGTGCACTACAGTACTTAAAGTCATAGCTGTATTTTGACTTTTTGATTTTTTTACAGCAAAAACTGATTATTTTCATTATCTGATTTAGTATTTTTTATTTTATTAATTTCTTTTTTTAATTAAAGCTGCAGTGGGCAATTCTGAAGAAAGATATAGTTGATTCCCAGGTCGTCAAATACTGATGTTGGTGTACAATTTGTTGTTGGTCACACTGAATACCAATAACCAATCGTTAAGGCTCATTCCAGGTAGTTAAATACACAAATACTTTACCCAACTTTGAACCTAGCTTTGACTACCTGTGAAAGAGGCTCAGCGATCAACTATCCCTCTACTGAGTCACCAACTACAAACTTTACTCAATTCATGGTTTTGTAAATAAAACATCAGAAATTTGTCAAAGAAAATGTCTATCCCCTTTTCCAAGATCCAAAACCCACCGCTCAGTTTATAATAATATGAATCACCTGAGATGCTGGAACCAATCTATCATTGTTATTTCTGTTTTAAAAATGACAGATGACGATAGATTCAATTAATAAAATAGTTGAGTATTACTTTCCTTTCGACTGAATCAACTCATTGTTTTCAGCATTCAGACGACCCTCTTACTGATATGTTTCTGTGTTTGTCTCTGACATGCAGCTCTGAAGAGATCCTTTGAGGTGGAGGATGTTGACACTTCATCTCACTCTTCCCCCGGCTCCCGTCGGACGACCAATTCCCCTCACCGTAACGCCATGTCTCCCACCAGTATCTACTACCGCGACCTGGGCACCGCCTCCCCAGCCACCAACAACAACAACCTCAACTATACCCAGCCCCGCTCCATCATGGGTGGAGGAGGCTCCAAGACCCCCGAGCCTGTGTCGCGCCGTTCGGAGCTGTCCATCGATATCTCCTCTTCCAGCAAGCAGATGGATAATGCTACCAGCCCTGCTTCCCAACGCTTTGCCACCAGCAGCGCCCTGAAACGCCCTGAAGTCCTGGGCCACTCCAAGACCCCAGAGATGGCCCACAAGAGGGAGGTCACTTTTGCTAAGACGCCGACTGAGTCCCCAGTGATTCGTCGCAATGAGGGCAACAATAACAACAACGGCTTCAGCCGTACACCTGAGCAGAACCACGCTCGCAAGTTTGAGCCTCCCAGTCCCGGAGACATCCGTAAACCAGAAATCAGCATCACCAGAGCTCCCCCAGAAAACAATGGCCACCACCAAGCTGTGCACCACCCACAACACCCCAACCCTCACCACAACACCATCGTCACCACCTTCCGCTGCTCCTCGCCCAATCATGGAAGAAAATCCCCCAACCCTGACAGTAAGTCTGTTTAATCATAATATACCCCTCGACCCATAATCATCCCAGTCATGACCTCTCACTGCTGCTACATCCTCTCCTCTCTATTATCGCAAACAAATCTTAGTTGTTGCTTTAAGAAGCTGAAAGGTGTCCTGTGAAGCTTTCTTATAAACAAGTTGTATTTTCATTCACTGTTACTCACCAAAATGCATTCTCTGCGTCTGCTCTAACAAAAGTGCAGAATAGAAAAAGCCTATGTTTAAGTATTCCAAATCCAGCATTGTTCAACCTGTTACCAAACCTCTCCTTCGCAGTGTCTCAAATTATGCACACCTTCAAGTCCACATGGTTCCTTATGACCAAAATAAACAAAATGTGGACCCACTCGTAGAAAACAAGCTACATAGAAACACTGTAAGTGAAGAAAAAAAGCCTCCTTTTGGTGACGTGTTCACTTCTCAGTCATCTTCGTCTGGTCATGACCACCAGGGGACTGTTGATGTTTACACGGCTGGACAGGGACCTTTAGACCGGGATGGGCTCAAGCTAGCTGGTTAGCATGTGAACTTCAGTTGATATCTCTGCAACACAACACAAAAATGTCACAACGTCAAAACTGTTACTTTCTCACATTCAGTTCAAAGCTTAAGTTATGAATGTCAACAGGAAATCTTACATGTTGCACTCGTCAGAGGATAAATTAGATGATGCATTTCGTCTGTATGGTTTGGCATCCATTTTTGTTAATAGATAAAGTAAACTAGACAAGAAATAGCAGTAACTTCTTACTGTGCATGGATTGTTAGCTCTTGTTTGTGCCATTTACTCCTATACTGTAGCTTGGGTGTGGGTGCCATTTAGAAGCGCGCTTTCCTGTATTGGTTGTTGATGATAATGGATTAGCTTATGCTTAGCTGACACACGCTCAATTTGTTAATGTGCTTTGATTCCTTCCGATGAGCTCATCCATCACATCCGGTTGGATCTCATCGTGAGGTTGGTGGCTTGTTGACTGTATTAGTCTAGCAGTGCTTTGGTGCCGCAATTAAGTTCACCAGCCTGTGTGATTGCTTTAGCACAGACACACCGGTTTAGTGTAACCGTCTCATCTATGGAAAAAGAGATTAAAGTGAGTGTAACAGGCTATCTCAAACTCAAATAAAAACAAATGACATTTTCTTATGTGAGGACGTCGGGATAACTTTTCACTCGTGGCTGTAAGTTAGGTTGCATTCAAACCAAAAGACGCCACATTTTCCGGATTACATTTCATCAGGACTCAGTTTTCATTTGATCTTTTTCCTCTGACTTCATATCTTCATGCTCCCTCTCTTCTCCGAACAGACTAATACAAGTATCAGATCTCTCATGAGGAAGAAAGTCAGTAACAGGAGCAGCCTGTTTGATTAGCCCGATGTCTGCCTGCCTGTTGTCAGTAATACAAGTAACCATGTCCTTGGAGGCCTGTCTGTCAGTACAAGCAGCAGACTGAGTGTCTGTATTTGTGGTAATCCACGTCTGTTCATAATGCAGTACTGGAGCCGGCGTGGTTTTTGTTATGTGATGGAAGCCTGACCGTGGCAGCAGCACAACAGTTGTATGGTATTTAAATAGTAATCAGTGGCACAGATGCAGTAAAACTGTACGCAACAGAGAAGGATAGATTTTATGTATTTCTTTTTATTTTGAATGCGTAGTATGAAATGTTAAATGCACAATGTGTTTGTTAATTATTCACATTGGGGGCTGGTGTGGTGAAGATAAGCATGTGGGACAAACCTGTACTCAGGATGTCACAAGTACATGACTACATTTATGTAAATATGAGAGGAAATAGAAGTATAATCAAAACATTGTAAGTTTCCTTCGTGTCTCAAATCTTAACAATGCATTAAAAGTATTACAGATTATAGCTAATGTCTGTATATTGATAACATTTTAGTGCATTGTATTAAACATAAACTTGTATTAGCTGGGTTTTTGGCCACATGGGGCAGTGGGAATAGATTGTGAACACAACATTGACCTATAATCACCTTTCAAGTTAATGTGATGAAACAGCTGCTTATTTTAATGTCAACATTATCATTAATTTGGTGTTGTGATTTCAGCCAACTGATTAAGTACAATTTGAAGTCTCTTTTAGATCGATGAGAGCAGTGAGAGTGAACCAGAGCTAAGAGAAGCACGTTGTCAGATTGTATTCACATTAGTTATTTTATGTAGCTGTAGCTGACCTTTGTGTTGTAAACCATATGTGTGCCTCTAGTCACTCACAGATTAAATGGCTGCTAGCTTGCATCATCTCAATACTAAGGTGAAAGGGTGAAACCGTGTTGGACTGGATCGGATAAATCAGTGTCCCCATCTCAACATTAACCACCCTGCCAAATACTTCATAATTACCTCTTGATGAAATGTAATGATGGCTGTGCTTTTTCTCTTGATTTAGGCCATTTCATGTTATATAGTCCAGATTTGTGCTTCATATTTGCTGTCAGCTAAAATACTTGCATTTATTTAGCTGTTGTTTTGTAGTCAAAGTTCCCACATCATATTCACTGTCCCTTTGTCTCTGTGCGTCTGTGCTGCAGTGAGTCATGCCGTATCCAAAATGTTTCTTCTTCATACAGCTATAAATTTCTAGTCTGTGTCAGTGCTGAAGGTTTTACACGGTTCTCTCATGGTTATAGGGGTGGTAGCCACTTATTTGTCCACAGAGAGAGGCCCTAATAGGGGTCTAAATGAAGGGTGACCTGCCTGGAGGGCTCAGGGGCTCTGAGCGGGCCCACCCTGCTCTGCTCTAACACATTATCAACAGAGCTGCTAAAAAACAACCCTGACAACACAGCCGAAGATTTGTCTAGTGGTAGGTTATTTTAATAGATCTAATTCAGTGACCTTAATAAATAAATAAAAATAAAAAAAATATTATTCCATGTTATTTTAATATTTTTCCAAATGGCCGTCAGCTGTGTTGTTGGAGTCTATTAGATAAGCTGCTTTCCTGCCCATTCAGTTTTTCCTGGAGGAAATGACATCACGCACAAAAGCGCGTAGAGTACCCTGTGCTTCCTTCCGTGTTCTGTCAGCATGATTGTTTCCCTTCGCTGCGTGACCTCACTGCAGTGCACTTCCTCTCTCCAGGGCCATGTGATCGGAGTCAGTCAGCTTCCTTCGTACTTTGATCTGACCATCACACAGAGGGAGATACACTGGGGTGTTTATACAAAAAGGTCAGATGGAAAAGGCTGTGGACACACACACGCAGATGAAAGAGTTGTTGGAGGATCACTGAAAATAACCATCAGGTTAATCAATAATGAAACTAAATGTTAGTTGCAGAGTAGAGTATTTTATCCCCTTTGGTCTAATAGATGGTTTGTCTGATCCATCATTGGAAACTTTACATTTAAGGCCAAAAGCCAAGGTCTCTGAGTATCTTAAATTGTCAATTCAATTGCAGAGACGTGTAATTTTTCCATTTTCTATTTGGTTTAATGTGAAGCCATAAAATAGATGTTAATATCTCACCCAGCTTAACTGTGATATAGCTTTAAGTGCAAGTAGAAGCAGTGGCTGAATCTTTATGTTAAACTTCAAATAGATGTGATAAGTGATGTTAGATTGAAGGAAAATGACAAATTAAGGGCCTGACCGTCAGGTTCACTTCGGGATAAAGACACCAGACTCATTCTGATTGGTATCTGGTCTGCTCCTCCATGTTCAGCCAGACAGGGAGCCTTATCTTGACAGGCAGGCCTGCTGTTCATCAATCCATCAGACACTGCACAGGGAGCTCTATCTAACATCTCGAGACAGAAGAGCGAAGACCGCCTGGGGTCAGAAAAAACACATTTCTTATTGCCTTTCAGAACAGCTTTCAGATTTGAGAAACTTTGCTTCACCTGAAGATCTTTTATTAGTCCGATTTGTTTTATTCTTCACATGAACTTTGTCACTGAAGAACTGTTAATTAATCCTTTACTAATTGGTGGATTTGTGCGCAGGATAACACAACAACTAATGAAAATATTTCCATGAATCTTGGATGGAGGATGGGTCTCAGCTTTTGGTGCGAGCCAGATAACATGGAAGATTAACATTTTTGTAAATTCGTAAGGGAATGATGGAAAAATTAGGCGTAACTATATAGGTGGCTGGTATCTATGAGTGAGTACAAAAGGGGAATGTGGGCCTTGACAGAGGTATGTGTACTTGGACAAATAGGTGCTAACAAAACTCGTTACGTCATAATGATGTTATGTGTTGAAAACATATATCTTGAAGTGTATGAAACGCTGGGATCCTACCCTCTCACTGAAGTCACATGGCTGCGACAGAGACAACATTCACCCTATTACAAGACACTGTACCATCAACATGATTTGAAAGCTGTTATTTTAAGGTAAAAATGATTGCATAATGTTGCTTTAATATCACTCTGTGCTTTGGCTATGCCAGCTGTAATTGCATCTTTGGATTCATATGAACCATTGACAACATTTTTGTTCCTTTTTAAAACAAATACTTAGCAGCTCCCTTTGTGTTTTCTTGTGCTATGAGGAGGATGAAGATGCTAAGACAGCAGCACAAAAGAGACTAGACAGGAAATCAAGGCTACAGTGTAAACACTGCAGTTTGCTGCCATGGGGAAGACATGTGTATCTAAAGGGTGTTACTGCAGGAGTCACTTCATGTAGTACCATTGTGTTCCGCTTTCCTGTTGTGATGTTAAGAAACAAAAGAGACCTCCTAATTCAAACCAGCAGATTCTGCACGCTTCACTGGATTTTTTTCCTTACATTGCCTAAATAAACAGATTATCTTGTAGTGCATTTGTTTCCCTAATTGAGCTGTAGTCATTATGGAAGAAAAGAGCAAGTGAAGCCATTTGTCTTTTATTTGGATTGACCTTCTGAAAGTGGAGAGGAGGCGCCAGCGATGGGCGGTGGGTGATTTGTCTCTGCCTGTCCATAGGTCAGGAGAGGGCTCACACAAACACACTTTCTTCATCTCAAATGTTTTGCTCTTACTTTTGTTGTCTGTCATCGACACACACCTACACAAGCATGCACATATCAAGGGACCCTCGGGCGAAGGCATATCCGAGGTCAGTCCTCCTCCCAGCGTAATTATTCTGGACTGATCCCAGACCATTACTCAGTGTGACCTGTCGGCTAATTACTCAGGAAAAAAATGGAGAGAAGCAAAGAATAATGGAAGAGAGGTTTTTGCCTACGTGAGTGTGAGAGTGAACTGTCGCTGACTGGGGATCACATCATTGCTAAGTTGCACATGTGGCTGCAAAACTCGATCCCACTTGGATGTTGTCTTAGGAAGTTTGAAGCTCTCTCTTCATTTGTTCAATTAATTAAGACTTACAACCACTGAGGATCAGTGGATTTGAACTGGCGAGGTTGGAGGCCAGAGGGCTCATACAACGTCTTCTCAACAATTCAATCAAATGCCATCAATCATTAATATCAGAGGACAGCAACAACAAAAAAACACGAGCACATGTGTTTTAAGGGATATTGAATATTTAAGAGCAATCAGCTGAAACTCGCAGTTTATCATTATCTCTTATCAACATGTGGTGGAACGATACTCTGATGATACAGCCTGATTACTAACCAAAAACTAGTTATTGAAGCTGTTGTTTTACACATCTGAACAGCTAGTTAGTTGATTGATTGATCATTTTTTTATTTATGGATACAGAAGACGATGAATCCAAGGGATGAAATATAAAAGTGAGGATACTACTTGTGTCCAACAATAACTCATAACATTTATAGTTGAATTTAAAACGAACAACAAAGATCCAAAACCAACTTAAGATAAAAAAAAATTAAAAAACATGCATGAAACTTAAATCCCTGTAAAAGTATGTTCCTTTTTTTTCACAATTATTACTTAATAAAAGCATTTCATACATATAAACAGGATGAAAAAGCACAATATAACGTTATGGCCTGCCTGTCACTATCCAGCCAGTCATCTTACCCCAAATATCAGCCCGTAATAGTCACCCATATCGCTCAGCCTTTGTAAGAAATCTAGTAAGAAATCTAGTTTAAAAAATTAAAAAATGTACTAAAAGTATCAACATCAACACATTGTACCTAAAGAGGTGATGGTCCAACAGTAAAAACACCAACAATCCCCTGTGTGTCGAGCTCCCAGCCTGGGCAGAGTCAGCTAATACGACCACTACATGGTTAACTTAGAATATGACTGTTTCAGCATCACGTTCTTCATTTGTACATTAAAATCGTATTTGATCGGTGAAGAGCTGATGTTAACCCTGAACAGAAAACATTACCTAAATGTTAGCTTGAAATTACCTAACCGTCCAACACATCCCCTCAGTTATGTCCTGCTGTCCCATAAAGAGTTGTGGATGAGATCAAATTGTAATCTATGAGATCAATCACAACTCTGTTCAGCTGGATGTAAATGTTTCATAAATAGTCATGGCTCATCATAGCAAAAGAACTTAAGTGAAGATAGTAGGAATTTTTTTGGTATGTCTTTGCCTCTTGATGATCATAATGTGATGTTCCTACACTGAGGCACACATCGTCTGTCGTCTGCCCCGACTGTCTTTTACTTCGCTACCAAATAATGTTCAGTGTTGCTCACTTGAAGTCTGAGAGCCTTCGGACTGTCTAAAACACGTCCGTCTCTGGAGCTGAAAAATATCCCACGGTGATAACAGTGACAAGTGTCACTTGAAATTATCTTGAGTATGACTTTTTACTGTTTATATGCTTCCTGAACAAGCCACCAGGAGGCAGTGTGGGACAGGTGAAATCTGCTTACACACTGAACTTGGCTTGCAGGTGAAATAAAGCTGTGTTTTCTACTTTTAAAAGGCAGTTTCATTTACAAAGGAAACTCTGACCATGCTTTATCAATTCAAATAACTCCGGGGTCAGAAGCTGAGCTCACACTGGTGTATTTGTTGCTGAAATCCATCCAACACACAGATGTCAGCCCTTTTTTCCGCTCATATGTTATTAAAGATTTTAACACTCCAATACATCACCGGGAATGACACTCGTTCAAAACAATGTCTCGCAACTCTTTGAAGTGTGTGGACACTAAAAGAGTTAGACATGAAAGGGTTTCCTTTCTACTTTTATGAACATGTTACGTTGGACGAGGAGGAGGAGGACGAGGAGGAGGAGGGAGGAGCTGAGAAAATGGGAAAGCATCAGCCTTTCTGCCCCAGATAAATAGACTCAAACACACACACACACACACACACACACACACACAGCCCCCCTCTCCCCCTGATAAGGCTTTCGGAAGTTGAAGTTTACATTGAGCATCTGGGGGAAGTCGAGGGTTAAAGAAGTTTCCCACCACTGCAGAAAGACCTTTGTCCTCTTTGCTCATCGTGCCAAATCCCACAACTACAGTAAACTCAGGCCTCTTCATTCACTCCATTCACTTCATTCTCCTGCAGGCTGTGAAGGCAACGCATTCATTTCACTTTTGCAAAAACAGCACATACATACATGTTCAATTACACACACCACACACACACACACACACACACGCACACACATACACACACCACCACCTTTATCATCCTTTTTCATCACCGTAAGATGAAAGACAAATAGTAGGATATGGGCCATCAGAGCTTGATGAAGCAAGCGGAGATAACGCTTAGTCTCAGTCGTCGTTATCTTCATTTACCCGGTCGTCTCCGGGTGAATCCTCCCTCCTGTTTATCCAGATATGAGACTCGGCCGCGGCTCCTTTGTCCGCAAAACTGATGGGAAAATCATGTCCCTTATCTTGGCCGTGGAAATGAAGAAATGAAGCCGGAGTAATGTGGGCCCTTGAAATGGAAAAAACTCACCATGCCAGCGTGAGTGCGAGTAAGAGTTTTGTTGAGTGTGCTTAATCAAATATGGCTGACCTGGAAAATTGGAGGATTAAATACTTGATTGTGAAAGACTTAATTTAACGAACTTGCAGCACAAATTATTCACTCAAGAAGTAAAAACAAAATTAAACATATACTACTGTGTGTTCATGCATTGCTATCTTTGAATTGAATTTTGAGTGTGATGACGCTGGAGTTTTGGTATATTCACACTGTGAAATATAATCAGTCCGTCTCTCTTGATGGTTCATCTGCAGACTGTTTATATTTACACTCAGTGGATTTAATGGAGAAGGTTCATATGAGGTCACTTTTTTCTACCCATTCTCAGCTAATGATTTTTGGCCCACTTGTTGGTGATGCTGATGGAGGACATACTGGACATACTGGAAAAACAATAATTGTTTTGTGTGCGTGGGTGTGTGTGTGTGGGCGTGTGGGTGTGTGTGGACAGACAGATGGCAATTTGCGCTACTGTCCTGCCATCTGCTGAAATGAGTCGATGAGTGGGCAGAGGGATTCTTGTGCGAGTGTGTCTGTCTGAAGTGAGCATGTATGAAAAATTAAAAATAAGAGGGGTGCAGTGTTGTCTCTTATGTTACACCAGTGCAGTCTTGTATGTGTGTGTACTGCTCTACAATATATAGCAGCTTTAGAACATTTTACATCAGGTTAAATCTGGTTTGTTGACTCTCCATGATATAGTTTAAGTTCTGTCCTCATTTAAATTGGTGCTAGTGTGTTCGCGATTTCTGTGGTCATATGGATAATTTCAGCAGGTCGTAAATGTGTTACAGGATTGTTACTCCATGTTCCATGCAAATAACATGTGCAGATTCTAACAATAAACATTTTAGCTGTGTCTCAATTTGGGGGCTACATCTTTCAAACTCTGCATTTGAAGACAGAATGTGTCACAGCAGCATGACAAGACTGTTCCATTTCGAAATGGTTCAAATGCGGCCTTCCTTTTCCCGTGAAGGATCCATCTGTTGCATCCTTTTCAGCCCACCTTATCAAGATTCATCGTGGGCTGTTGAAGTTTGGATTAGTTTTTCCAAAAGACAACTATGGTGGACACCCGGAGCAAAACAGCAGCGGAACACGCTTTTGAATTGAAGTATGGGATTTCAGGTCAGTCAAATGGCTAACAATTGAATTATTAAAAAAGCCAAGGGACCCCAATACTGTCAAGGTTGCGAGTCATTTAACAACAACATTGTTAATTTTTTTGAATTGTTATTATGTTTCAATATTAAATAGCTCTATATTCCAGCAGCAATCACGGTGAAAGTGTTTGCTCAGTAATCCATGTCTCTCCTTCGCATACATTTTCTGGTAACCCTGCCCAATTTATCCAATCAGGACAGAGAACTCCAGAAAGAGGCAGTCCTGTCTGCTTGTGAATGCGCCGAGAGCAGGATCCTCCTGTTTGATGCTACGTCTGGCGATGGCGATGATGAGAGATGAGGTCAGGTTGTTATGCTAGTAGAGGATTATGAAGCCTCAGGCTGCTAGCCTTAAGCAGAGGAGTGGGCGCATGTCTTTCTAACACCACACCCCGGTGATGCTCCCTCTGCAGCCACAAAAGGCTTGAAACAACTTTTGTCAAACATGTACCCCCCTGAAGTTCTGTAAACAGACACAGATGTGTGAAATCGGCAGGGTTCCCCATTAGATAGAGATTCCCTTTATCATATGGATCTAAAGACAATAGAGATATTCACATTTGATCTTGCAAAGCTGAAAAAAAGAAAGCACGAGCATGTTTCCCCCGATTTAGTCGATTATTTAAGTAAATAGGCTAAAAATCCAGCCATCCATCCATTTCAATCTGGCAGGACGTGTTACCAAGTAACTGCAAAAACATCATGCTCCACTGGGCTGTGATATAGTGATGCTGAAGAGTAGTTTCAGTACCATTTACTCCGTTTCCAGGCTGTCAGCTCTGTAGATGTGAAACTCAATTGTGCAAACCCTCTATTTCAGTTGGGAAGCTCTCAGCACACGGGCAGTGCAGTGTAACGATAAACTGAAAGAGAAAAACACAACTTGGTATTTTCTGTTTAACATAGCGCTTGGTACCAGTTCAAACAGAAGTAACACCTACCTTCTTTTGATCCTCTTTTACATCTCATACACCTTTCTCACCTCGCGGATAAATGTCTTAGCCAAGTGAGGCTTGTGCCGATGTGCCGCTTGGCCAACTGATTGGTTCCTCAGTCGGAAAGGAACATTAAGCTTTTATTGAATTTTTTAAGGATACTCAAGTCTTGACTTTGCAATAATTGGCACAGGATTCAAAAGCACTCAATAACAGAGCTGATCTGAGACAGGATCTCATGCCATAAGTGAGGTTTGCAGATAATTTGGGGATTTGACTGCAGCTTTGTGGTTTACGGGCAATTACATTCTTCGAAGAACTCGATCAACTGTTGAGAAAAACCTTTGCAGTGGAGCCTGGAGGAGCTTTAGGTGAACTTTCACCTCTAGCCTTGACAGCGTGAAGGGCTTTGTGATGCTAAACAGCAGACGGTAGACATCAACCTCACTCAGGCAGATACAGGAAGCATACTTTGGGGGAAGGGACAAGTTGCTGCGTTTGAGTTGTTCTGTTTTGCACACTGACAATGCAAAATGTAATATGTGTCTGAGGACTGAGGTATCTCCAGTGCGTTCTCCAGCCCTGGCAACTTCGGAAAGATGTTGGCTCATGATCTCTAAAAGCAGAGATTCTCTCTGTGTCTCTATCTGCTTCCATGTCTCTGCACATGGAAGGTCTCTATTAAAGATAATTAGCATCATAACTGGGCTAGATGTCTCTGTGAAACATGCAGCGACCGCACAGAGAGTTTAATCACAGAGCTCCTTCCGTCTTCTCTTCGTTTTCAGAGTTGAGTCATTCCTGTCCCTCGCCCCCACAGATGCAGAGAGGGGCCAGGGATTCCCCAGAAGGCCAATCCCTTGGCGTCGCTGTGTTTATTGTTCATTGGGGAAGGCTTTGACTCCAGAACATCAGAAATAGAGAGTACATGTTGGCAGTGTGCGCATCAGAAAACACAGCTAGTTAGTTTAACTAAAGAATTCAGCAGCTGCTGCCACATAGGCAAAACTTCAGAGGCTTTCTTTGCTTTATCACTTTTTTTTTCTCGTGAAATTCTTCTGGAAGAGGGAGTGGGAAAAGACAGAGACAGGGCTGCCAGGAGAGATGACTTCAATTTGCAGTGAGATATACAACAACCACGACTTGGAAACCCAGTGTGAGTATCTGTTTGGTTGTCTTTTGTGTCTGTGGGAGAGCTCGACTGATTTAGATTCTGCAGAATCAAGAGGGACAACTGGTTTCCATTAAGGCCAATCAGGCTAAGGCATGATGTATCCTCTTTTAGCTGTACAGAAACATCCCAAAGTGCTGGTTGAACATTTTCACTGCATTCTTTCTTTTTTACTTTTATTGCAAACCTCATCGTTTTATTGAAACAAATCTGCTTACTGGATGCTTTTCTGCACTTCCTTTTAAAATTCTTGTTTTGTTCTCTTGAGTTAAATGAGTGTTGCTTTGGCTTTGAGGGAAAGTTCACCCCAAGATAAAAAAAAAAAAAGAAATACATACTTTCCTTTATAGCTGTCCTGCTGTTTATCCATCTGGATTGTTTTGGTGTGGGTTTCAGTGTTTTGGAGATGTCTGCCTTCACTCAAATACAATGGAGCTGTATAGCACTCGGCAAAAATACGTTCGAAAAACTCAACAGCAATGTCTCTTTCCACAAATCATGACTCAGTTATCCAAGATAATCCACAGACCTGGCTGGTGAGCAGTTTCATGAAGGAACTGTTTTCATTCGACCCGACCACACCCACCAACTGTATCATCATTAACACTGACGGTGTACTCCTCCGCTGAGATATATGGCTCGCTAGCCTGTCTTCCATGAGTATATGCAGGCATCTTTCGGTGACACAGCACCGGGGGATCCAAGAGGGCACTTTCGCAGTGTTTTTTCGTGTAGGGGTGGGACGCCAGTGTGTTCAAGAGAAAGCAGACATCTTGATGCTCAATATATCCTAAACTTGGCAACTCACATCAAAACAATCTAGATGGATAAATACCACTGCAGGTACAAGGAAAAATATGGATTTTTGATTATCTGGGAAACCTCTAAAGAAACAATGCTTTTTCTGGTAGTCGACAGTGGTAAAGTCTATTTTTTGTCTTTCTCATTTATCTTAGTCCTTCTTGCAGTATTAAAAATCCAGCTGGAAAAGCTTTGTCGGCTTAAAACAGACCAAAAGACACTGTGAAGAAAACACTTCCCCATAAACAAACGCTCTGACCACAAAATCAGACCAGTTTACATTCTTTCAGGTCCTCATTAGAATAACAGCAGAATTTTTATTGTATTGGTACCATGAAGAGCTGATGAAAAAGCAAACACGAGCCTGGGTTATTGTAACCCTGTGGTAAAATGTCCGAGCTGAGTTCTGAGGAGGAAAACTAGAGGAGTCGGGTATTTTGCTGTCAACATGTGAAGTAGCTCAAGATTTACACACGGATTAATCCATCTGTACTGTGAATGTATGTATAGTGATTTCAGGCCGAGGGGGGGGGCGGGTGTTGAATCTTGGAGGCCTCTTCGGGGTGTTGAGATGAACCGTCCTCACTCGTCACACACATGCTGTCTCCATTTGCACCACAGGGGAGCAGAGCAACCACAGCAAAATAAAACATAACAGGAAGTCTCCAACAGACGCAGCTATCTTCCCAGTAGATATCCACGCCAGGCCAGATGTTCTTCCTCTTTCCTCTTGTCCCCCTTGCTCCTTACTCTTCCAACCCCCCATCCTCCACCCCCCTCATCCTTCTTCTTCCCTTCTGCCCTTCCTTTAGCTCTCAGGGAGGCTGTGTCAGTAGCCCCATTCACACAGCCGTTTGCATGCGGGGATCCTGCGCCAATTCTCCGCCTCCTCCTCTGTGTGAAAGTTTCAGATGCGGCGACGGGTGAAATTTCGCTCCGGCGCTGATCCACCCCTGGAGGTGATACTGGAGGTATCAGGGCCGCATTATTGGTGAACCGAACCAGTGTGAACGGATAAGCCGGCATTGCGGAGCGGGGGCACCGTTAACTACACAGGTCCTTCACTCAACTAAATACAGAGAAATGTCCCACAAAGCAACGTTACATGACCAAACAAAAGTAACGTAGTAACTGT
>OMLP01014769.1:0-12567 GCA_900302685.1 Spondyliosoma cantharus
CACACACACACACACACACACACACACACACACACACACACACACACACACACACACACACACACACACACAGCTGTAAAAGCTGGAAAGGCCAGTCCTTGGCATCATGACAGATTTTATCCACTGAGCATTTTTTCCACTATTCACACAATAGCTCTCCTCTCGCCAACATAAAACCGAGACCAACGCATTTTCATCTCTTTTTGGAAAGCAAATAGTGATAATATTGTTAAAACAGACACGAAACAGACATGAAATTTCAAGACAGACTACATCGTGCACGTCAAGAAGAAATTAAGATTTTAATGGGCCAGTAATGGGTGACTAATCATTTATAAAGTTAAGCAGTGGTGGAAATATTTACTCAAGTACTGTGCTACAGTATAATTTGTTGTAATTATTTTAGCATTTCCATTTTATGCTACTTTAGACTTACGCTTAGACTTTTACACAAAACTTTAACATCCTATTTGTGGCTCAATGCAGAACATAAAGACACATTAAAAAAAACATCAGACAGACAAAAAACAACAAGAGCTGACCGTAATACAAACGATCAAAGCAAAAGTGTTAATTAACAATCGTCATAAAGATTATATCCCCCAAGAGTCCTGTTTGTTTAACTGAGTTATCGCTATTAGAATAAACTAGTTTTTGCTCAGATGGTTCTGATCTTGGGGTATATATGCACCTCAAGAGGAGGATGAGATGTATTGATGAAGACCTTGTCTACCTTGACAGCCTGCCTGTTCATACACAGATGGTAGGCATGCAGGCCAGCTTGCTGTCTGCCATGCTTTACCCACAGTTCTTCACAATGCATTTGTGCTTTTTACTCCACTACATATAAGCTTGCTGCAATTACTTTTACAGATTAAGATTTTCGATTTTTAAAAAAACAGTTTAAGGATTAAACCAGTGTTTTCTAACTTAATGTTGGCTGGTGACCTCTTACAACAAAGCAATGTGTAGTTGGCACATCTTGAGATGTTTCAGATGTCTGAGCTGTTTGCAGCGCCACTCTGGAGTTTCCACTCTAAACGTCTGGCATGCTTAAACCATCTGTTTATAAACGTGTTAAGACTAGCTTAACCTCCAGCTACAGTAGGCTAGTAAAAATGCTAATTACACATTGATGCATCAGTATTAAAAATCTAATAATGTCTTTTTAAAGTAATATATCAGTCACAGGGCCAAAACAAGACAGTCACTTTAACTTAACAAGTTGAAGGGGAACTACGTAGTCTAGACGAAATTCAAACTCAGAATTTTAATATTTGCAATATTAATGAGGTAATAATACAAACTCAGATTTATTATTCCCATAACTGAATAAACAAGCTGCTCTGACAGGAAAATAAGGTCCTAGGAACACTGTTTGAAGTTGGAAAGGTGGCAGGGTCCGCCACATAAAACAGTATGAAATTGTGTCGTCCTTTAAAATCAGTTTGTTTATTCAGTTTGTTCAGTCATGAAAATAAAGAGCGTTTCTTTATTTAGACAATGAAGATCTTCCTCTTCTGATCTTTCTCTTCAGATTAAAATGTCTTACCCAAAACTAAAGTGCTCTTTTAAGTACCTGTAAGTTTCATGTTACTGATAATAGCTTCTGCATAGTCTAAGTAGGGTTCTGAGTGAAGGGCTTTATTCACACTTTTATGTACTGGTACATAAACGAAAGTTAAGAAAAAAGTCAAACAAAAGATTTTTCATTGGCAAGAAATCTGAGATTTAACTGTGATTTAACCTTCAAAATAAAAGTATAAAGGAGTCATGCCAGCTAGGCTTCCGTTGAATAGAAAAAACAAAAAGATAACGAGGTGTGTTCAGTCACACACTACGAACGTTTTATCTCTCGACTATAAGCATATTTTTAAAATTATTTTTTCATTTAAATCTCCAAACAGCTACAGCTTATAATTAATTTTTTACCTCTGTCGTTATAACCGGAAGTCAGCTCGGTATCTTTCACGGCTTCCCAGCAGGAGATAAGAGAGAGGAAAAGTGACGGAGCGAGGCAGCGAATACACAACCTCAACTCATGCAAACGTCTTTTCCCTGAAGAAATCTATCAGCATACAACAGTTTCACACATGTCTTGTGTGTATATAAAATGTTTCTTACCTTGTAAAGAAACCCCAGCGTCCACGGAGCAGTGTGTGTGTATGTGTGTGTGTGTGTGTGTGAGTGAGTTGCTGCGACTCTCCTCTGGTGCCTGAAGTCGTCGGAAAAAGTGAGTCGTCGGCTTGCAGCCTGTTACATGCGATCTGAATCACTCTTTGCTGGCCAGGAGCGAACAGAGCCAAGAGCCAGGAGCGAGGATTTTCCGTCTGAGGCTGTGATGGAGCAATTAGGGAAAACTTCCCCCAGAGAAAAGTGAAATACACTTGTAGTCTGGCTGTGAAAGTCTCCTGGTTTACAAGTGCAAAACGCCAAACATACGCTGGAAACAGAAAAGTATCCTTGCAAAGTTTTTCATCTAACTTATGCCTATTTAATAATGTTAATTTGTAGCTTTTTGTCCCTCTTTAAGAGGAGAAGTTAAGTGATCTGACTGGAGTAGGAGCTCTGATGCTCCTGGAATTTATGAGCCATTTTACAATGACCTAAACAGGACCAGCAGGCTTGAATTTGACCTATTTTTTTTCCCACTCAAAATGTGTAAAACATCATCAAGTCATACCTGCATTGAAACAATTTGTTTTCAGTTCAGATGTAACTATACACTTATTGTTCTTCTCCTGCTGTTTTAAGAACAAATACATGTTTCTTTTTGTATAAATGTTCCCAAGCCTTTGGGGAACTTATTTAATTCACAACATCTGTGTTTATTTGGTGAGTTTCTGAGTGGCCAGCGGAATCAATTTTCTGTATATTACACCCTGACATAAGCAACAAGGAATGAGACTTTGGCACAAACAGGCGAGGGTGTTGTAATTTTCAGGATGGATTGGACACGAGGCACCACACGAACCACAAATCCTTAAAAAAATATGTTGTGAATCTCAAGACAAGATGTCAAACTCTGTATTTCCTAAGAAGGGATCACTCTGCAATCCTGTCCTCACATGATTATTTGGCTTTGGTCTGGTGGTGGTGGTGGTGGCAGCCAGATGTTGTTTTCAGGTCCTGTTAATGACTTTCAAACCATCTGGGGGACAAAGAGGAGAAGTTAGGGTTAGCAATCTCACTCCGAGGAAGAAACCCCGTGTTGATTCAACAGTCAAATAAATCATGTGGAAGAGCCAGAAAAGAGTCTCATATACAGTTCAGTCTGAGGATATAGCCTACTGACTGAAACAAATCAGATCACAAAGGAAACAAGATTTTTTATATCATAATCATTGATAAAAGGTGAAAACATGTCAGAATTTGCCATCTGTTGAACACATATTTAGAACAAATGGAGGAGAGCATTTTACGAGAGTTAGTGCTAAATGCTGCTAACAGTAGCTCAGGAAGCGATGGAACTAGAGTGGTAACTTCAGAAGGCTCTTTCAACATGATGCTTCACATTTTGCTCATAATTTCTGAAAATATGTAAATGCTTCTACGTAAAATTCTAACATATTGCATCTTGTCGATACATATTTTTTTCTCTAGATTCATCTGGTGGGCAAATTTAAATATTATTGCGGGTCAACTTCATCCCACGGGCCCAACTTTGTGCAGCCCTGCTCTAAAGACACTGAAAAGAAGATTAAATGAATGTGTCAACCTTTCACAGAGACTCGAGGATCTCTTTACCTGTGGACGACCAGATCAGACCACCTCAAAAAGAAGCCAAGTCAAGAGCTTTGGTTGGAATGTACATAATACACTCCAGTTTTATTTGAGCTTTTACAATTTTTTTTGGTTTAAATCACAAAACAGTTGAAAGAAAAAGTACAGAAATGAGTTCAAATGAAAAAAAGATTCCTTTAAGGTCAGCACAAATCAAAGGTCAAAAAATAAAAAGGAAAAATGTCCAAAAATCAGCCCTAACATCACTGAGCTCTCACCTTTTCTACCTTCGCACCTCAACAACAACCTTAGCACAGCTCATTTTTCTCAACAGACAACATTGTTTGTCAAACAGGATCTAGCATATCAGTATATCAGGAGAGTCTCAGCAGCCCGTACATTTTGGGTGAACAAGCCGCAGGAAGGTGTCAGTTGGTGCAGCAGCCGTAGATCAACTTCAAGTCAAACCACAAACTCATCTATTGGCTGGTGGAGGCAGCGGCATCATCAACACGTCCGTTCAGGTGTCAGGGCAGAGGACAGTCGGTCACAGGAAATATATTTCCATCTGACTTTAAATGCTTTCATTTAAAAGATTCATTAAGAACAATAAGAAAGTTACACAGGATAAATCCTTAATTGTACCTATGATCAGAGTTAAGGTACAGACTTGAGAAAAACAAAGATTCCCCCTTTAGTCTAGAAAGATGATTAACTTTAAAATACATCATGAAGAAACATGCTAAATGAAACAATATGCACTTTAGCTACCTTGTGTCCCAACTTAACATAAATATAAATTCAACAAAACCTCTTAACACGCATGTTTAACATTACAATCATATACTGATGTAAGCACTATAAGTATCAGGAATTATAAAATAAAGGTATAATCAACACGTATCTGATATCAACCAATGAAAGTCTAAACCAAACCAATATGAGAAGATCGTGCATAAAGTCAACATGGACTAATACATAGAAAATTACATATTTCAGCTCTATAACCATCAGTGTTGTGCTTAAAGTCTTAACAAAGGTTTTATTTTGTATTTTTTATCAGAACATGAATTAATGAGAGTGCTTAACAAGACATTCATTGAACTTTTGTCAGATGGTCAGATTCCTCTTTTACTCTGAAAAGACAATTCTTAAAAAAATAATGCACAAAGAAAAAGAAACACATTTTAATCAAACAATCACCACTTAAACCATCCTATATCCTAACTTACATTTTACATGAGCTATAATCTTCTATTCGACAAACTGTGATGACGAACCATCTGTGTTTCAATATAAGCTCTGTCTCTTTAATTGTCAGGAATTATAGAAAGTCATAATTAAAAAATTATGTGAGAAGCAACAAGCAAATAATTAGAAAACCTGACTGTGAAGCACAAAAGTGTGAAGAATCAAAAGGAACTGATGCAAAGAAAATCACACACACGTCACACAATCAGCTATCCTGTTTCCTCCTGCTTGAATGACTTTATCTAAATCTATGTTCAATACGCGTTCAAGTGTGTTTTAAGATTTAAATGTGAACACATATCCCTGTTAAAAGTAATATTGATAACATGTAGACAAATCATTTTTTAAATGTAATGCATCTACCAAAATGTAGAAAGGTGCAGAACAAAAGTAAAAACATTATTCTGATTGTGAAAGTTAAATTTTAAAAGTTTGTCAGGTCCAAAGTTATTGTTTTGTTTATCTCTGTGTCAGAATACCAACAGTTGGTTTCATTTTTTAACAGGTTTGTCAGCCAATAGAATAAATCTGTTGGAATCACGTGGTATTTCTGTTTCGTCAGCATCTACAGTCTTAGTAGTTACCAGTTTGTTTGAATAACGTAAGAATGTCTGAGTTCTACAGTATGGACCCAGCAACTATACTGCCCTAACGTTAACTAACGTCAGCGTTTGCATTAGCTAGTTTTAGGTAGCTAGATAGCGTTGGCAACATTAGCGGGGGTAAATCAGGTGCTCGAGGGCGCTGCTCAAGCCCCTCAGGAAGAGCGCCAGTTTTCATAGTGGCCAAACTGTGAAATCACATCGTCGCATGATGCACTGCGGCCCAAAAAGACTTTGTCGCATAAGCTAATAAGCGAAAAATTCCGCTGCAGCCTTAAAAGCTTTTCCCAGTAGAACGCCATTATAAAAGAGAAATCTATAAAACTGTTGACACCAAGAACTGCAAACAGGGTCGATTATGAATGATTGATCCATGGTGGTTTTATATTTGTAAAACTTTTGAAACTCTACTGCACGTATTCAGTGAGCTGCATATCCAGGAAGTAAACTTTTTTGTCGTATACACAATGATTCTCATTGGACGGCATCTTTGCATCTGCCTGGTATCTGGTTATCATATAAATCTATGGGGCAGATGATTGGAACAACAGCAGTGTTGTGTGGTGACGGGGGAGATGGAATGACCCGTTTAGTGTCTGCATGTTATCAATAAGACTTTTAACAGACCGAGAATCTAACACGTCAGTGATTGCTCGTATTCAATTGGACAAATGTGCGCATAATTGTAATATTCATAAGCCCACAGGCCTGGGTACAGAGGCTCAGTGAAGCAGCAGTCAAAGGTGTAAAGATGTTCCAGGGTGTTCGAGAAGACCCTGTAGAAGGACAGAGTGCCACCTTCATGGTCGAGAAACACCCCAAATTTGTTGACACCTCTGCGGGGAATAGGAGCAGCCCACACCTCACCATTATGCCATGCCTTAAGTTTGCCTTTGCTTTTGCCGAAACGCCACGATATTGAATTACATCCAAGCTCAGTGTCATCACCACTTCCTTTTCGCGCAACATCCTTGTACGTAGCAAGTATACAAACATAATCATTTGAGCCATTACTCATCTCTACCTCCCAGTAATGACGCCCAATCAACCCCTCTTTGCACAACACCTGAGTATGACCATCAAACCTCTCTGGGTGATCAGGATAGTTCAGCCAGCTATCACATGTCGCCTTCTTGTTTTCCTCAGATAGATGGAGGTAGCCGTTTGCTGTGTTTGGGTCCAGGGTGAAATCACAGGCGTCTGATGGAGAATCCAAAACAAAATATGTGATTAATCATTCTCATGGATAAAAACAGATTTCCTAAGCAGTGTAATTTATGCAGCGTATTTATGACTCAGAGCAGCACAGTAAATGACTTACACCAGATCAAATCTCTTTTGTTTGTGATATTCTTTATAGGCGGGAGGGCGGGCTTTGAAAAATCCTCAGTGACCAGTTTGGCGTCCTTGTAGTGGTAGATGGTTGCTCCTATGTATTTCTTATTATCAATGGCGGCGACAAGGAAATGGAATCGGCGGCTGTTCTTCAGTGCTTTGGCAAGATGGTGGACACTTTTGGCTTTTCGTCTCATTTTGTCAAGAACATCGTTTGAGTAGTACCATGGGTCTTCATGGATACACTCTTTTTCAAACGAATGCATGTAGTGGTCCATCGCATCCAGGCAGGGGTCAGCACTCTCCAGGGAGGTGAAGACGAAGCACAGGACATCATCGACACCTGCAGCAAGAACCTCTCTGTCCAGCTCTGACTCATTTGGGATGATCTTTGTTCCCTCCATCATTTCCACACAGGATCTGATGACGTTGATTTCTCTCTCTTTATGATCCAGCCACTTGTCTAGTTTTTCATGACTGAACGGTGACTTGTTTCTGTCATCAAGGAGTTTTTCTACTGAGCTCTCGTCTTCTTTACCTTCCCGGATGAGAGGAAATTTATCCCTCATGTTCTTCCGGAGCTTAGATGTATAAAGATCACACTGTGTTTTAAAATTGTTTAACTCCTCTTTGATCTGTGGAAAATTCTCTACCACTGTGTCCTCCAGAGAATCTTCGCATCTCCTTTCCATTTCCCGCAAATCTTCGAGAGCATCCTGCGCCTTCCACACTAATCCAGCGCTGATGTCTCTCTTCAGCTCAGCTGCAGTAGTGTCATAATTCTTCAGAGGCGTCAGCCAGACCATCACTGGAACACTCTTCTCTCCATCTTCTCCCAGCAGATTTGGAAGTTCTACATAGGTCCTCACTGCATCTTCAAATGTTGCAGGGTTGCAATCAAGAATGAAGTCTCCGTAGAATTTGCAGGAGAATTTGTTGGTCAGTTCTTTTTCTTCATCAGTCAGCTTGATGTCAACTTTACCCGCAGTATTAAATGAGGGAATCTTCTTGATCACAGCCTTCATGTTTCCCTGGATGTCCTGAACGCTGCTGGCTTCTAACTTCTCACTGTCAAACACAAAGAAAGCATTTGCCCCATAAAGGATTCCTGTGACTACATGTGTTGCTGTGGTCTTCTTGATGACATCTTTCTTTTGGGTGATCATGGTTTCAAGTTGAGTCACTGACAACTGTTTCAAGTTTGTGGTAGTTTTGTACCAACACGCCACTCTGCTCTGATTCTTGAATTTCTTTGTATCCTTCAGATACTTGGCAGATCCTTCAACTTCAACCAGTCCACACAGGAAACTGGCCTTCAGAGAAGCTTCAATGTCCATCAGAGAGGATTTGAATTCAATGCAGTCAGATGCAGTTATTTCAAATGTACTGAACTGCTTCGGGGTATTAGTTGTCTGTCCTTCGAGAGTTAAGCCTACAGAAAAAAAAACCCATCAGTAGTCTGTTAGAGCATGGACAGAATTTTAATCCAAAGATACAAAATGCTAAAAATCATTTGGATTTCTGAAGCTTCATCATGAAGGTATTCTTGGACCAAAACAACGGAGAACCTGTGACAGTAGATTGATAGTTTTGCAGATAGCTGCTGGTCTGGTGACAGAGAAAAATGCTTTCAACACAATCACATCAAAAATCATGACGTCAAGGACAACATGTGCAAACAAGTATGAATGTTTTTTTCGATAACTGCTTGAATCTGCTGCTACGAGTCTCAAATACTGGCGCATATTACACTGACAACTGATATACGTCTGCTGGACAACAAGAGGGGAGGCATTGTTAATGGCTGCTGTATTGTTTAGCAGTTATACATCATTCATTTATTGCCAAAGACAATTCATGGCTACTTTGATTTTACTATGAAAGCAAAGCAGAAGGACCTCAAGTAAAAATCAAAAACATAATGTAAAGAAATAATAAATGCTTTACACATCACATTTATTATTAAAGGACTTAACTTTACTTTACTTACTTAAAAAAATGAACATGATAAATATCGTTCCGTGGACTTTATATCCTGATGATATCATACTGTGAGTTTCTGGTATCATTACATCCCTGGTGTTTAGTATTGTTGTTGATTGATTCAGGACATTTATATACTAAGTATTCTACATATTGTATTATAAATATGCAAAGCCACTGCCCTCTACAGGTTGAAACCTGGCTATTGCAGTTTAATTTTGCTATCAGCAGATCTGGAGGCAGGCGACAGCTTTCATCACCAATCAACTCAACCTCCCTGCCACCTCCAAAACTAACGTGTCCTGACTCGGACTGTGGAGACTATCAACGAAGAGTGGATAGAGCAATTATTATTATTATTATTATTATACATTTATTTGTATTAATATCCATATAGTAAAACCATAGTAAAGCTGTTATTACCATTGTGGCTGCAGTATCCCGTCCACGTCTCCCATGGTTTCGCCCCCCTCCCTCCCTGCCTCACCTCTCTCGCTCTCTGCACTCACAGCTGTAATCATGCCTCAGGCGTCACTGTGTGACATTACCACTCTTTCTCTCCTTTTCAAATCAGATTAAATGCCTGATGCACAAGCAGGAATCTTCAGTGGGACATAAAAGGACAGGATAGATAACATTAAATATTACTCAAAATGTATTTGATAGTGACAAAGGAGAAAATTGAGCCCTGAGTTTGAGTCAAGCATAGTGTCACTCAGCCCCCACTCTCATGCAAACCAGGCTTCCAGCCAGAGAGCATGAGTGGCAAGGCAGCACATACATTAACGATTACAACAAAACCATGTCCTCACTTCTCTAATCTCCCTCCCTGGTGTCTTCAGAAACAAAATATCTGTTTTCACTATTTTAGAACCAGCCCCCGTTCAGAGTCAGGATTCACAGAGCAACACTGGTGACATGAAACAACAACAATAAATGTTGGTTGGTCATTCTTGTTGTTGTTGTTGATTCGAGACAATAGTCAGCCTTTGCTCATTCTTTCTGTGGTGTATATGAATGTAGGTTTGGTTAAAATAGTGTCACCATTTAATGAAACAACTTTAAAGACAGGTAGAATGCAATATGTTCTTAATATGAGTTTAGTCAAGACTTACCTGGGATCAGTTGATCTTCCAGAGCATCGTAGAGAGTTCCCAGGGTGAAAGGTCGACCCAGGGCAGCAACTTTAAGGGGCTCTGAGCAGTCCATTTCTTCAACCTGTAGAGAAAAGTCAGGTTAGTGAGCACATCGCCTTCTGTACTTCATTTACACTATGTTTATAAAAGGAGGAGTCAGCCTGCAAGTCTACTGTGTAAATGCAGTACTTCCCTGTAAACACTGGTTTGATGCTGATGCTGTTACACAGACTAGAGTACTGAAAAAGTCTGAACAAAGTTTAAAAAGGTTTTTGTCTCCGCCCAGTTTGTTCTCACCTGGTGAACGGTGTGTAGATCAGTTGTGAGAGTCTTCTTGACTTCTGAGTGGAGCTTCCAGAGTGATCAGTGATGCTGTAGGATTCCTTATATCCTTTTGGATACTGACTCCTCCCATGACGTGAAGCCTTTTCCACAGAAATGATGAACTATGAAGATAAAGTCTGCAGCATTTCTGTGGGATGAAAACTTGAACAGGCTCCAGTGTTTTAATTGATTTCTGATTAACTAATACAAAAACTGCTTCGTGCTGGGAGTTCAGTCTGACATGTAAAACATCTAGAGCTGGAGCAGACACACAGGGGAGGAGTGTACCTTCTGTGATGCACAGCACTTGAGCAAAATATGTCCCATCGACCAGGAATTCAGATTCTCCGCCCGGCTGCTTGTTTAGTTTGATTGGATCGATCGTCAGGGTCGTCAGGGTCTGAGCCCTCATGTCAGTTATTATCACTGAAAGTAAGACAATTAAGTTGAGAAGGTATTTTTATCTACAGAGGCTTTCATGTGTTTGTGTGTGTGTGTGTGTGTGTGTGTGTCTGTCAGTCAGTCAGTCAGTCAGTCAGCTGGTCGATGTCTTCTCCCTCTGAGAACGAAAAAGTTTTGACTTTGGGGACAAAACCTCAGGCTGATCCTTGACTTTGATTTTGATTGGATATGTTTTTAATTTGTTCCCACTTTTCCCTGATGATCTTCCAGATGAACCTCTGGCACAAGTGGTGACACCTGCTCCGTCTCCTAACCCTGTTAATTTTCGTTTTTACATCCACACCTGGGTTATTTGAGTTGAATTATCATTTGTATATCTTTTCTCCTGAAGTGAACTGAAAATTGATAGGTTAGTAAATCCACCCATATATCCTGCATGGGCCAAAATGACACATGTAGTTGACCCTATGACCTGTCATCTGAGGCCTTTTATGTCTTACAGAGACCCCTCAAAGTGTCTCAATGCATGGACAAATACAGCCAAGTAAAGTACGTTGTGTGACTTCTGATCACACTTCAGAGAGTAATGGCTGATTTTTTCCACAAATTCCTCTAAAAATACTGTGACCAAACAGGGTGGTTCTGACCAAATACCAGAGGCGTGGACTGAGTCATTGTGACTTGGATGACTTTGCAGAAAATAAATTAATTGAGACTTGATTTGGATGTTGGAAACTTGTAACTTGACTTGAGATTGAGGATCATCTCAATTTTAAGTGTGACACAATTCTTAGAATGTACTCAAACAAGATTAACAAACAAACAAACTCCATTATAAAATATTACTTAAAGCAAAGCTGGCTAACAAGAGATTTCCAAAATGTTAAAGATTGAAAGACCTTTTTTTTTAATTTTTACGAACCTCTCTTCAATCTGGCATACACAATACCAAACTCTAAACAATACAGTTAAGCCAAACCATATTTCATCAGTCTATTTGGCCACTGCAAATTATTTCCTAAAAGTCAAGCATTTCCAAACTATAAAATGTCCCTTTCTAACTCCATACTTATTTTTCTGGTGGATTTGTAACCCTGGTGGGAAAGACAACTTTTTCTGCCAATCAAACATATGAATGCACTTACTGTCAGCTTTTATCACATAATATTTAACTGAAAAATAAATCTAATCAGAATGCATGCTTTACCTATTTTTCTTTCTCCATCATACCTTCCAAGTTAAATTAATATATATTGTACTTTAAACCCACCAAACTCTTGACCTACTCCATGACCAGAATGTGTTGACAAAAGCTTCATATTTCAAGAATTACAGTCGGTACAAAAAACACCATTTCTGACAGAGATGATATTTGAAGGGCTGTTGTGGCTGAAAGCATGCAGGTTGAAAAATGTACGGGATAGGAATAATTATGAAGATTTGAATATTCACACTAATGACACTGCAGCTGCAGCTCGCTGACATCATGAACCAACAAATGAACAATTTCAGTTGACATATTTATGGTTACATCATTGAAAATTGAAAATGAGAACTTGTCTGAAGCATGAGCGCGCGCGCACACACACACACACACACACACACACACACACACACACACACACACACACACAGAGGCTAACTGTATTAATAGGAGTCTGTTTTGTGTCAAGCAGGTCTTAATAGGATCAGTGTGAGAGACATGGAGCTGTCTGTCAGTCTAAGTTCATTAACTGATGATAGATGATCTGCGCTGAGGGTGTGTGTGTCTGTGTGTGTGTGTGTGTGTGTCTGCATGAGAGAGAGAGAGA
>OMLP01014769.1:17962-28853 GCA_900302685.1 Spondyliosoma cantharus
TTACCCATGATGCTCTCTGCCTCTGGCTCTCTTCGCTGTGGCGCCAGTTGTGAGCAAATGGCCACTGACACAGATAATCTGCCTCTCTCTCTCTCACACACTCACTCACTCACACACACACACACACACACACACACACACACACACACACACAGAGCTTAATTACCTTTGACTGGATGCATCAAATATGGAAGATGTCAGCTCTCAGCTATCTGACTCTACCTGCTCTCTTTCTGCCTCTTCACTCTCTCATTTGTTAGTTCGTAACGTGCTCATGGGAAACATTAGATCTTAGACATTTCATTTTGAAGCCACAAAGAGGTCACGCTTGTGTGTTCGATGGATTTTTCAGGTCGTGGGTTCTTTTTAGATGTGTGTTTGTAGATGCAGCAGCTACCAGCCGCATGGGACTATATTTGTACATGAAGTTTTTTTTTACCAAAACATGTGAACAGCTTCACATTCAAATGTCATTCCATAACTATGGGCATTAATATGCTACTCTTGCGCACTCAGACGCAAGAGCATGGGGCTGAGGTAGGGTGACCAGGTGTCGCTCTTTTGTGCGGGACTGTACAGCATTTTCTTTGTCCCTTGTCCCACGTCCAGCACACATAGACCCACATTTTGACTGGTTGTCAAAAGTTAAACCACTGCAGGACAGATGTAAAATTGACCTTTATCCAATGGCTGTGAAGAAAGACAGGAGGGCTTCTTTCTTCACAGTGATTTCAATCAAACCGGAAACGCATGGGTAAAGTGCGGGTTAACCCGTCAGTTAACAGCAGCTGACAATAAGGCAACAGTAACTGAAATAACTAGCATTTACCACACTGTGCAGCACTCCCAATTAGAAAGGAAAATGTCACGTGATCTTACAAAAGCAGCGGGCTTCTGAATTAGCAAGAGGGCCATGGACATGTTATGAGCAAAGGGTGAGCTCCAATGTTTAGTTATGTTCAAGTTAACTAGACATCTTATCAACATTCCTCTCAGCATTGGTAACGTGTCCCATTCAAAACAAATAATTTTTCCCACATTTGGTCTGTTGGGAGCTGGTCACCCTAGGCTGAGGTCAGGGCTATATGCAGGCCAGTCAAACTCTTTCATATCATTTAAAAAAACAAAAAAAAGAAACTTTTTTCTTTCCTAAACTGTCCCTGCAAAGCACACTGTTGACGAGTATTAGTAGTAGAGTATAGGAACCGAGGGGTCTAGCCGTATTTCCGAAACTTCCATTTTCATAGGAAAAGCCAAGCTTTTATCGGGGGGATTTTATTTTATTCTTTTAAGTTTTAAGACTATTTCATTTTCCTTATCACATTTGTATTTTATTGTCTCATAGCTTATAATTTGATGTAACCATCACAAGCTGCCACAGACCACTAACAAGGTTTGTCCCAGGACAGGGCGATATGGCCTTGATATGATATTGCAACATTTTAAAGCTATATTGGAATACACAATATATACTGTATCTTGATCTCCTCTGAAGCACTACTTAATCAAATTTCACAATGTTTTTGACCAAATGCTGTCAGGATGACTATTGGCACTTTGACAAAATATCAACACAATGAGTGTGTAAAGCCAAGTATTAGAACAAGTAGAACAGTCTAGCAAGTTGAGGAAATTACTTATCCTCACTGTCATGCAACCTTTAAACGCAGGAAAAGACAACACTATATATATATCCACATGCGGATATATTTTCTATTATAAAAGTTTTATTTGTGTAAATGTCTTTCGATCAAATGTGTGTGTACAAATGTGTGATTCTCTCTGAAAGTGTCCGTTTGTTACTTAGATCAGCTGAAACAAAACTGAACATTATAAAAATGAAATGGATTCAAAATCCATTTTTACTATTATGATAGTTGAGCTAATTCTTTAGATTGTTCAGTTAGTCGTGAACACACAGCAAGTCGCATAAAGGAAGAAATATATAATGAATAGAATGAAACAGAAGAAAAGAAATGTTAAACTCCAGAGTTTGGGGTTCTGTGCTGGAGTGATCCATTGTGTGCGCGATGTGTTGTGACAGTGTTGTGATTATGGTATGTAGCTGCAGAGGCAGAGAGAGAAGGGACGACGCAGAGTCAGAAATGGAAATATTGTATTCTTCATCTGGCACACGGGAGCCGCAATTTACTTTGATAATGATAACACTAAGAGACAGAGACAGCCAGGGATATGGAACACACACACACACACACACACACACACACACACACAGTTCCACTATTGCCAGTGGAGTTGTAAAAAACATCCTTTTTACTTTCTACCCATGACTGTTCTGATCAGGTAAAATCAGATTGTCTTCTATTCTGAGTCTGTTGGCTTTTTGTGTATCCTGATGGGAAATGCAGTGTTTTTGTATGTATCCATACCACCCTTCAGAACTTTAATTTCTATCAGTGGTGGTGCATTACCCAGTTCTTACCTTGACCTTACTTCTTTCTACGAATGTCATTCATCGTCTGTAGCCGCTTTATCCCTTTTTCAAGGGGTCGCGGGGGTTACTGGAGCCAATCCCAGCTGTCTCTGGGTGAAGGCAGGGTACACCCTGTACAAGTCGGCAGCTCATCACAGATCCTCTTTCTATGAATGTTGGAACTCAAGTGGATTGGAGAGAAAAGTCATTAAGCTTTCTTCTCTCCTGTGTTGACAGCCTCAAGCTGCTGTGTTACCTCCTATGTCCCTTAGACTAAAGTCACTCATACCATTTGGGTGAGTGAGTTGCTAGTTGCTGAGGCTTTACTAGGTGGCTGTTGGGGCATGTTAGGTCACCACTACGACATTGCTATAGATGGTTGATAAATGGTTGGTTGGGCATTCCATGCTATGGTGTTTGTGAGTGATTGCTATGTGTTTGCTTGGTGGTTAATAGACAGTTTGTTGGCTTCTTGTTCTTGCATCCCAAGGTGATGGCGAGGGCTGCCTAGATCTTTTTGAGTTAGTAGCTCTTAGGGTGTTACACTTTTGATAGATTCCTTTGCTTGTTTTGGGGGTGTTGACCACAGTGTTAGTTGCCCCATTTGGGATTATCTCTCTATCTTTTGTGTGCTCTTTGAAGGAAATTTTACCCTGCGAATGTTAGCCACATCAGTGAGATAGTTTGTTTTTGGAAAACATACTTGGCTGGCAGTGCACGACTGCTTTAACAAATGTTTCAATTGGAAGCATCCAGGAGGATCACCAGTAAAAAGGAGTATTAGGTCCTGAACTGTAGTCAGGGTTACGAAGTTGTTTCTTTGTAGTGCAGCTGTAAGATGGTTCGACATCTGGTCAGAATGTGTCCAGTTTGTTGTTGATTGGTTTGTCGGCAGGATTACACGAAAAACAAACGGATTTCAACAAAACTGAGATGGAGGCTGGATCTCAGCTGGTGCAGGACTGGATAAAGTAACAGATCCAGGAATAGTTTCTCACTTTCTTTAACACTGCCAGATTTGTGTTTTTCGACATTGTCGACAAGAAAATGTATGAATGTTGATGAAAAACAAACAGGAGTAGGTGGATGAGCGGATTAGACTCTTGAATTTAATGGGACTGTTGGACCTTTGCTCTACTGATTGCCATTCTGGTTAAATCTTGGCTTAAGGTTTTACAAAATTATTTTCTAGTCTAGTCAAGTCAGTGTAAATGTAAGGTGGTTGGATGGGGGGTCAGAATAACTGAGCAAAACACAAACATACATTATTGATACACTTTCTATTGTTATTGACAGGAGGATAACAAATGTGTTGGGAAACATACAAAAGTTATTAATTTGATCATATAAAATCACGAAAGAAAAATATCTTTACGGTCATAAAGTACATTTTAGGAAAAGGTGGTTAGCATTGGATTCTGAAACATCTTAGTTTCAGAATCATAATGCAATTGTCCTAGAATGTTGAATGAAGTAGTTACCAGTATATCTACATGTGCTGTTATTAGTATATAATGTGAAGAAGACTGTGGAGCTGACACAGCTCTGAGGAGCACCTGCGCTAGCGGGTAACTAACCCTGATGCACTTTTTGAAAATCCATTAACAGAAAGGTCAAACTGGTCAAACTGTGTATTGGCTTTAATGTGGTGCTTATCACACAGTTTTGGTAACGCGAGCTGAACATCAGCGAACACTTAAAGAAACATCTGAGCGCAAGCACCAGTCTTGACTTTCTTTTGTTCTGTGAAGCTGTTCCAGGCACGAGGCACTTCATGTGTCTTCTCCCCGTAATGCTTTGAATTTTGTTTGATCGACTGTAATTGGTTCAGATTATTCTCAGGTTTGAGACTTGAGATTCTCACCTGAAATGAACTCGAGATAAACGAATACAGACTAGAGAAACAGTGCGGAGTTTAATGAACCCAACCTGAACATGTTGAGTGTGAGCGCAGCCTCTCCCTCTCTCTCTCTTCTCTTGCTCGCCTGCTCTCCCCCTCTCTAACCTTGTCTGTCTTTCTTAACCCCCCCACCATCAGATTAGAGTGATGTTATGCTCTAGATAATCAGCGAAGGGATTAGTGTCATCTCAGCGACCTCACTAGATTAATCTGCCCACACGCACGCACACACACACACACACACGCACACACACACACACACACACACACACACACACACACACACACACAGAACCACAGTACTGATCTAGCATTTAAAAGATATGTCTGTTTTTATGTATTAAACTGTCTAAATGTGGACCTGCACTTACAGCACACGTGTTTTATGAGTACATGTACCATGACGTGTTGTGTGAATGCTTGTATGTGCTTCATTGATGTGTTTTTGTGTTATCATGTGCACATATGGGTTTAAATGATTATTTGGTGTGTGTGTGTGTGTGTGTGTGCGTGTGCGTGCGTGTGTGTGTGTGCGTGTGTGCGCGCGTGTTTTTGTGCATGCTGGCAGGATAGCGTGTCAGTGTCTGAGTGTGTGATGTGAGCTTCTTTATGTATGTGTTTTTATGTGATTATATACTGTGTCCGTAACTGAGAGTGTGACTGGCTTTCACGTTTATGTGTATGCATTTACTGTGTGTGTGTGTGTGTGTGTGTGTGTGTGTACTTTTTCTGTTTTTGCCTTTGTGTGTGTGTTTATGTGTGTGTTGTCTAACTGAACACGTGCAAACTTGTGTGAATATTTCAATGTGTGTGTGTGTGTGTCTGTGTGTGTCTGTGTGTGTGTGTGTTTAATTTGTCTGTCTTTGTATCAGAGAGCGTGATGCTAGCTTTGTATGAGGATACATGCATATTTGTGCATGTGCGTGTGTGTGTGTGTGTGTGTGTGTGTGTGTATGTGTGTGTATCCACCTCTGTGTAGCTGCTTGGCAGAGCAGGTGCACCACCCAGAACCCCCCACCCCTGTAACTGTCACCTACATAGTAAATGAGCGACTCAGTGGTTTCGGCCTGTAAGCACACTCTGTTCTGTTATAAATAAACGATCTGATGTGGCTTATGTCTGATTATGATTCACAGCCGCTTCATTCTACCAGCTCAGCTTCTACTGCTTCCATTCTGCAATTAAAATAATTCATTTTTCCCAAGAAATGGTAATGGAGCACAGAGGATGTTTCGCCGAAAATTGCTCTGCAACATACTTGTCAAAGTTCTGGAGTTATAGCTGCAGTTATTTGAGTAACTTAAAAGTGCAATCCTTTTTTTTTTGTATTATTCACCTGTGCCAGATTAGTAGATGGGTATCAATTTTCATTATTGTGCATTCAGTACGTGTTTAGCAGAGCCTTGCATACCTGCTGTAGGCAGGGGGAACCTGTCTAGCTCTACCGAAGGTGAAACAAAAAAGTAATTTTACTATATGAAAAACGGACAATGTTGGAGGATCAGGTCTGGACATTGTCCAGCGTGTCCATACAGTATCTATTAGTACTATATGAACTGGGATCCTAGGTATCAACTAAAGATTTGAAGCAATTTACAGGCAAGCAGAAAAATGTAGGATGCAGCCACACTCCGTGCAACGTCATCAACACACCCACTCTCATGCTGTGAATTCTCCAGACAATATCCAGCTCTAGTCAGACACAGGCTTAGTCACGCATTTCACTGTTTGTATAAGGCAGCCGGCAGGATAAGTTAGTTAAATGACCAGAATAGCTGATTTGGACGTTTGCGTTTACATACAGTTCCTTACGGTAATGTCTGGACGGTCATTTCAGTGTAGCAGTGCATGTGTGAAAGGGGCTAATGAGTCTATAGCCATGTGAGTCAAGTCGATTCAGGTGCTGGTGCGGAGTCAGTGCTTACTCTGAAACCTGTTCTTTATGTTTGAGCAGCCAAAGAAATGACTCCCGGTCAGGAAAACTGGTTCCAGAATGGCACCAAAACTTTGGTCTGAAAGATAAGAAGCACTTATGTCAGGGGCTGGGGCCAGGGTTATTGTGACCGATGACTAACTAAAAGCTTTTATGACCACCACTTTTGAAAAACCGAGCTAGTGTAGTGTGTTCTGCCTTATCTAAGGGACAGTAAACCAAAGACTAGCACTATAGATGCCATATTGAAGCATCAGTGGTCCAACGACAAGTCATGTTTGTATGTAATGCTAAATGCTAATGTCAGCATGCAGACAAATTTAAAATGACAATGTTATAGTATTGACATTTAGCAGCTAATGTTTAACATGTTTACCATATTAGTTTAGCGAGTCAGCTTGCTGAAATGGACTTAAAACATGAAATGGAAAGGACTGCTAAAGTTGATTGCTTTGCAGGTATTTGCTCATCAACCAAATTAAATTACAAATTCAAATCTTGACCTTATTAGTAAAGGGTCCGCCAAGTGAATGTGTTTACTGTATTTCAAGCCAATCCATTCAGTAGTTGCTAAGACAGTTCAGATAGCTCCACTGCTAACTGCTAAAGACATAACGTCTCATTTTAACATTTCTATTTATACACCTGTTTAATAAACAATATAGAGGATGTTAACCAGACAGCTTTTCAGTTCAACCTGTAGTTGAACTGTATCAATACATTTTCACATATTATTAAAAGACAGCATTAAACAGAACTGTATAATGTTCATAGAACTGGTATAAACCTGATGATCTTGGCTTCCTCCTCCTCCTCTTTTTGTTTTTGTTGAAATGTAGTGAGTCAGCCGTCTGTCTCACCTCCGGCTGACCTTATTAATGAGTGTTGAGCCACGAGGCCGGACCCCCTCTGAGGAGGTCACATCTGGACACTTTATATAGAAATACATATCTGTCGCTCCCTCTCTCTCTTTCAGCCTTTTTCTCCTGTCTGTCTCACTCTCTAAATCTTGTCTAGTCTTTGTTTCATTTTTTTTTCTTGGAATCTGATCCTCTCTTGCTTATCCTTTAACTTTCTCTCTGCATCTGCGTCATTTTTTCTCTTTCTGTTGTCATTCTTTCGTCACTTCTTCCTTTGCCTGTCTTGTCCTTTTCTCCTTTCCCTGACCTCTATCTGTTTTTTTTATATCCTTCCCTCCATCTCTGTATCACCCACTTCTCTCTTCACCCCCATCTCTCCTCCGTGGAGACCAGGCCCTCCTGTCTCTTTCTCTACCCCAGGAGCCCCTCACCTCAGCTGGGTGTGGTGCCAAGGTCGTCCCCCTGTCTCTCCCTGCTGGGTCTGGGTCTTTGTGCTTGGAATGTTAAAACATAAAGGAGAGCAGTGGAAAGAAGAAGACATTGGAGGAGGAAAAGAGAGGAGAGGAATTGTGGTGACACAAATTATCAACTTCTAAAAATGACAAAAACTTTAACAAGCGTATTATTTTGCCCATCAACCATGTGGTGGATCAACAGAAGATTAATCATAGACAGTTCTGAGAACTGATTTTAAAAAATGTTGTCACCAGCTTCTCAAAAATAGGGATTTGCTGCTATTCTTCTTCTTTTTTTTTTTTTTTTTCATAGAATTGTAAAGTGAATAACTTTGGTCTTTGGACTGCTGGTTGGACAAAAGAAAACATTTGAAGATCTCCCCACAGGTTCCAGGAAGTGGTGATGGGCATTTTATTTTTTTATTTTATTTGTTTTTACAATTTTGTGACATTTTACAAACTATAAAACTGATTAATTGTAATATGACAGTCAGTGATTATGAAAACAACTATGAGTTACAACCCTCTTAATAAAATACAAGATTCAAATGATGTTTTTGAATCGCTTTGACAGAAATAGGGATTAGATACACAAACACCACATGACTGAAGTTCAGTCAGGTCACATAGCGACACCTGAGCCATCTCCATTGACTGAATGAAGACCATAAGATGAAGCTGAAAACTCTGAAAAGCTATAAGTATATAAGATTTTGTTGCTAAGTGTACCTGACGGTCAAAAATGAACATCCATGCTCAGGTCTCTTAAACTGCTACGAATGTATGATTATCAGCAAAATATGTTTTTATACATGAACTTAAAACATTTGACAGCGATAAACTTTAAACTCAATAAGCCAACAGGAACAGGATATTAGTCGAAATAAGCAGCCAAAAATACAACAGTGAATAAAACCAGTTACCATTACCATAAGTGTAATACATTTAAATTAAAAAAAGGAAATACATTAAAATAATAACACATTTTTACTCTTAATATCCCTCGTTTCTTGCTCCACCTTCAGTGATTTTGTTTCTATTGTCCCTGCTGATTGAAACTGAACAGCCACCGTCTCATTCTCAGAGTATTTTGAATGGATGTCATGCATTGATTAGTGCTGCATTGACTTCAGTGCATTAACGCGGACGCACAATGTAAGCCACTGCGGAGTATTTAGTATATTATTGTTTTGAAGGGGCTGTGTATCACATGTAAATTGTCTGTGTAATTAGATCTGACATAGTAATAATGGGCCTCGTCAAGGCGAGAGGGCGGAGGGTGGAAATGTAAAACGTACACTCTGAAAAGCAGCGGTTCATTGGGGAGCACTTCAGGGTTCCTGATCGGAGAGGGGGAAGTGTCGTGGAGAACGCTTTTCAGTTTCTTGAAGAACTGTCAGGGTTAATTATCAGTTTTTGAAAAGGCTATTAAAGGAAATAGTGAAGCTGAGGCACAGCTATGATGCAAGTTTTTGTGGGCCCCTGAGTCTGCATATTGAGATTACTGTCTGCAGATTGTCAACAAGTAGTTTGATCAGGTTTGTGTGCCTTTATCCCTACAATCAGGAGGACCTTCGTATATTTAGCATGTAAATGAGGAAGAACTGCATTAGAACATCCTAAACCAATCCACCAGTACCTCAACTATCTTTCACTCATGTGATTGATGCTTCATGTAGCATTAATCACAAAGAGTCTATAGAAATGTTGAGGCAAATGCTAATGTCAGCAAGCTAACATGCTCTTGCTAGGCAAAGCAAGTATAATTTTTTACCTTGGACATTAGTAAATAGTAGAAGCACATTTGCTAATTAGCACAAAACACAAAGTAAAGCTGAGACCAACACCAAAGTCTTTAGGATCCATCCACTGGGAACCACGAACATCTGTCCTTAAATTGGTACTAATTCATGCATTGCATGTTGTGGTATTTTAGGATTAAGAATAAGTGAAAAGTTGACACTCTGGCAAGTCAAGGAATCGCCTAAATCACCATCCTCTCGGACCATAAATGTCAGTACAACATTTTACAGCAATCCATCAAATTGTTGTTGGTTAATTCAGTCTGGACCAAAGTGATGGACTGACTGATAGAACAAGAGATTGATCACATCAAATGACAAAATCATACCAGGTATATATTTGTTTAATTTCCAGTCAATATATCTTTTTGCATTTATTATAAGGCACAGCCAACTAGAAGGTAGCATTCCCGTGAGGTGTAGGCCAATTATTTGCGACAAATTGCACTTGTTCCATCAGATTTTTTGTTTTACATATAACAAACAGGAAACGCCTCGTTTTCATTCTTGGTAGGGATCATTTCGGAGCCACAATTGAACGTTAAATTCTGGCTGCTTTGGTCATTTTTTATTATCTGAAGGCCCCCAAAATAAAAACTAAATAAGTTCACATGGCCAAAATGACACGTGAGCTGTAATCAGCAAGACATAACTTGCATGTGCTTTCAAAAAAACTGGTGCTAGTGATTTGGATAAAACAGCTATGTGGTTATAAATGTGAAAGGTCTTGTTTGAAAAGAAACAAACAGTGACTGTCTGACGGTCAGAACAAGACCTACATTCTCTGTGGACAAAATATCCTGCTGGCACTAAAGGTCTTTGTCACCTGTACATAAATTCACTGAAAAGACAGATGCTTTCCATTTGTTGGGAGGACAGTCCCAACTCATGCTTCTATGTACTGTCATGTGAGTTGAATCCTGTGAAGCTGTGACAAGAAAGCTGCTGTTTGAGGTATAAGAGGTTCCTGAAGTCAAATGTTGGTTTATTTCTGTAGACCTGATGCTATCTATCTATCTATCTATCTATCTATCTATCTATCTATCTATCTATCTATCTATCTATCTATCTATTTTTCCTTGTCTGTCTGTCTGTCTATCCACCCATCTGTCTGTCTTCTCCATCTCCTGTCATCCATCCAGATGAGGCCTCTGGAGACCAAGCTGGGGTCATTCATGTTACACTGTGTGTGTTTGCACGTGTGTGTGTGTGTGTATCGTGCCTCCATGTGTGTGTGTCCTTTATCTTTCTATCTCTGTATGTCTGTGCTGCTATGTGTGTGTGCAGCTCATGTGCGTGCGTGTGTGTGTGTGTGTGTGTGTTTGTATGTATGTGCGTGCGTGCGTGTGTGTGTGTGTTTGTGTGTGTGTGTGTGTGTGTGTGTGTGTGTGTGCGTGTGTGTGTGTATTTGTGTGTGTGTGTGTGTGTGTTTGTGTGTTTGTGCGGCGGAAGGAGAGTGCTTGTTTGTGTGTAAGAGGTGAGAGAGAGAGAGATAGAGATGTGCAGT
>OMLP01014770.1:0-11855 GCA_900302685.1 Spondyliosoma cantharus
CCTCTCTCTCTCTGCTGTCTCTCTCTCTCTCTCTCTCTCTCTCTCTCTTTCTGTCTGTCTCTCTCTCTCTCTCTCTCTCTCAGCTGGTCGGAGCTGAATGTGAAACCTGAGCTGAACTGCTGCTGCCTTCACTGGAGTAGGGTGTGCGTAAAAAAAAAAAAAAAAAAAAACACACACAGGAGAGAGAGAGATAGGCTGCCTTGGTTTTCTACTACTAACATGAAGTGGGACACGTTTTTCTTCTGATCCGGAGAGTCCACCCCTCCCCTCCTCTCTTTAAATTAGATGTGAGGAATAAGAAGTGTGGGTTTATTTCACTCACTCCATCCCCTCTTTGGCTTTTCTCAATGTACAGTACAGGCTGTGCAGGCCAGGAGGAGTCAGACTCCGCCTACGCGACATGATTGGGAATATAAGACCATTTAGCCCCACCTTGAGGTGCCTCTCGTGAAACGTCGATCATTGGACTGTAAAGGTGGGATGCAGAGGAGAAGACTGGGGAGATGTGGCTGCTGCCTTTTTTTTTTTTCCCTGAGCAAAAAAAAATAAAGAAGTAGAGACGTGATGGATAGAGCCTGATCTCCAAATAAATAATGTTGGCTGACACCAGAGGTCTGCTTTAGTCTCTCCCCTCTGACCTCAGCATGGGGCCCCCAGCGGCTCCGCGGGGAGACCCATTTCATTTCAGAGCGGTGCCAAGATACAAGGTGCACTAATCAAAACTGTTGGCCGGCTCCTTTCGTTTTAATATAATTATCAGACAGATAATGTGATTGGAGATTTATGGGCTTTGGGGAGAATCAATCCGCTGATGAGACACCTTCAGGAACGCACCTATATTTCATTCCCCCCCCCCCCAGTTTTATAAACGAGACTCCTGCCGTCAGACGCGCTCCTCTTGTTGCAGGAGGCGGCGGAACATCGACTTTGTTCATTCATTTTCAGGTATGTTGCAAAGGCTCCGCTTGGCTGACTTTGGCAGGGTCCTCCTAATGTAAGGCGGTGACCCATGTTGCGCAGCCAAGCAGCAAGGCCCGAGTGTGTCTGGCCAGGCTGAAAAGTGCCCTTCAGGCCCGGCGCTGCCTCACTGCCGCTTGTTCCCCTCCACCACTGAGAGCCATTCAGAGGGAAGAGAGGAGGTGGAGCAGGAGGAGGAGGAGGTGGGGTAAAAAAAAAAAGGAAGGAAGGAAGAAAAAAAAAATCAGTGTGGAACTAAAGTATGACGACTGCCGTGCAAATCATCAGCCTGGATGTGCACACGTGTGACACACATCATTAGGAACGTATGTAAAGACTTGAGAGCGTCACGGCGAGAATCGAACCGGAGTTTTGAAACAAGATGTTGACGACGGCTACCTGCGGCTGCAGCACCACCCGCGCGAACCACAGCTGAGGTCAGAAATCCAGGTAAATAATAAGCACGTCTGATGTGGAAAAGATTCAAAGCCTCTGAAAAGGTGGTTTCAGATCCGCAGCGCGTCTGTTTACGGTCAGCGTTACTCACCGAAACACTCACTGTGCGTCCTCCAGGTCTAATGAACGTGTTGACTGCATCTCCGTCATCATGAAACATTTGTAAAGCATCATTTAAATCTGCTTTGTTTACCTCCGTGTTCAATAACAGCTCGATTTCTAGTAACTCCCAACACGACGCACATCACCGTTTCCAAAACAACATGACGGTCGCAGTGACCTGTTCCGTTGGGTTTGGGCAAGAAAACTACTAGTAAGGATATGGATTGAATAAGAGAAAACGTATCCACGGTCGTTATTGTTAAAGCTGCTCAGTGACGCATGAAGCCAATCAAGTTTGACTTCCTGGGTGTAAAACTACCTGAATCTTCTGCATTGTGAGTCCTCCGCCGGTCGAGCAGCTAATTTTACAGGTTAGCGCTCCGCTAACTTGAATGGGAACCCCAAACTATAACCCTTCTAGACTTGTCAAGTGTTATCGGACCTAATGGATCAACTCCAAGGTCGTAAAGCCAAATTAAAAAAATTCTATCCAGCGTTTTAAAAGCTGCTGCTTTCACAATGTAACCTCACACAGTTTGGACACCGTTTATGATCAGCTTCAAAGCCCGGCGCTGGTTCCTGGAGGCTCAGATGAGAGTCCACTGTTTGTTTAACTCCACCGTAAGTGCCGTCCTCCTCCCTGGGTGGAATTAGCCTCTCTTTATACTTCCTCACATGGCTTCCTCCTTTGCTGGTGTGGTATTTACTACAGCCACTAGAGGTCACCATCTAGTGAGAAAGAAAATAAAATCTAGTTCAAAACGAGCTGCTTGCACAGGCGACCTACGTATACGGTGATGTGGCTTGTTTTCATTGCACTTCTTAAATCCTGATTGGTGACATGAGCGCAGAAAAAATAAACTAAATACAGAAAAACTCATTTAAAATAACCAAAACTGTTCCAAATGGTGGAGAAACCGTGCGCTTGTCTGTCACAGTAAGAACAGCTGATTGAGAAAAATGACTTTTTAAACGACAAAGTGAGTTTTTCCTAATTTGAGGTTGAGGTGCTCACAAATATTTGCTGTGTATTCTTGTCCTGCCATCACGATAAGTGACGGGCTGTATTCGCACGACTCCCGCACACAATAAAAGCCTCATTTTATCATCTCATTAAGTCTGTTTGAAAGTACAACATCTCCTGACTGATATCAAACTATTTAAAAACCACCAAGCTGCAGATTTTCTCTTCTTTCCTTTACAATTCAAAATATACAAGTGGGACGCACCCATTGGAATTCCTCTTGTTCAACCATTAGCATATTTGAGTTTGAGGCGTAGCGGCAGTGACATCTCAGACTGTCTTCCCAAGCCTCAGGTGGAGCTGCGGTGCGATCCTGGAGCTAGGTACTCTTCCCCCGCAGGAGCTCCTGTGAAGCACCGGCTATGTAAATTGGGGGAGCAGAATATGTATGATGGATAATGGTAAGTGTGGTAAGTTTCCTGCCATCTGCTCAGTAGTAGAATAATGAGAATACCTGAGGGGGTCTCTGTTACACCAACATCCATATGACTCCCCAACATCTGCTAAGTTACGTTAGCAGGGGCTTTTAGGAATCTAAATATATGCTGATACTTTCGGGCTACAATGCAAGGCAAACAAATCACAGTGAGCTTCAACCCAGTCGTTGCCGCGCTGATGTACGATCAGACACTGACTCGTGATAAAACGGTGAAATGCTTATAGAGGTCCTGTGAAATTTGCTTAATTTGCAGCACAGATAACCAGCTATATATATCACGGAGCACGACGCTGAATACATGAATTTTCCATACCAGAGTGCCATCAACACTAGTGGGACTTTGTGATGGAGTCACAGTTATTAAAAGTAACAGAGGCAGACTCTGACGGCAGTGGCAAATATAACGTCCAGGTGTAGGACAGGACAGCAGCTCTGGACCTCGGCACTGTAGATCCTCCTGGGCTGCTGTGGAGCGGTCTGGAAATAACCCATGTGAACATTAAAGGTCCTATTTTTAAGAAAAGTTGATTTTTGAGCCTCATTTCCAACTCAAAGTCAAATACTGACGCTGCAGTCCTAATGCGTCAGTATTTGTCGAGTTGGGAACATCAACTTTTCTTACAAAAAGCACCTTAAAGTGAGTACATACTGTATAAAAAAGGAATAAGTCAGTTGTGTATTTAATTAAAGATATAATAACGTTGCAACATTCCTGCAATACAATGGATAAAAACGACAAGATCTGTGTTACATGTTGCAGTTTACAACAATGTTCAGACAATGAGAAATCCAGAAGTTTACTCACCGTGATGGTTCGTTTCATTTGGTCGTTTGCCGCTGTGCGATCCAGGACAGCGTCAGAAAGTGAGGAAGGATGTCCGTGTGTTCGAAATCAGGTCGACCTCTCACTTTACTCAGCACTCACCAGAGATTCTGGTTCTCTCTCTTCCTCCAGGAAACATCTCTAGATCAGAGCAGAATCTGATGTCGCCTCCAGAAGGTCCGGCTCTGCCCCCGAGTCTCCCCTCCCCTTCTTCCTCTGTGCTCTTGATTGGTATTTTCTCCCGACTTATTTCAAATTAAAAGCGCGATCACCTTCTTTTTCACAGCCTAATGTTGGCAGGTACGGCTCTGCCCCTCACACTACACTTGGTAAACATCCCTCAATGAACAAATTAAATAATTTGCTTTTAAGTTAGCATTATATTACACATGAGCAGAGTTTTAGGATTGTTTTACCTTAAATATTGTCTGATTTGAGTCACACGGTAGTAAAAACCTAAATGAGGGGGGAAACAAAAAGTCTGGATGCTTTTCTTTGTTTCATTTAAAAAAAAATACATTATTTACTTATTAATATATTTAATTTAATGTGTGTGCCAGTCTTTTTTTCTGAACAACTTCTACATTTTGCAGGGTTGCCAGGGAACCCGGAGGTCTGGAAGCTATCAGAGCTCGCAAAGGGCAAGAGGTTGCATACAACAAGGACGGGCTGTCTGTCCATCACAGGGCACTTAGGCCCCATTTACACTTGTCGTTTTAAGTGTCCTGTATCAGGCGGCGATTTGATGGACATTCGTTCACACTTAACCAAATAAATGCATTTCTGTTAGCTGCATCATAAATCTTAATGCACCTGTCTTGAGTTTATTCATCCCAGTCCAGAAAGTGGCGTTAAAGCACCTGGAGCTGTTTCGCTAACAGCTAAAAACACCTTTGACAGGTTAAGTTACAACAACATCATCAACCAAGAGAAAACCTCTGGTGACACACGGATGAACTACGACCACGAGAAAGGTTTTCGCTCGTCTTCAGAGGTCGAGACTCGCGCTGCTCTCCAGGGTTTGTGTTAGTTGCATTTAAATTTAATATAAAATATACATCAATTCTTGTATGTGTGGAAAGGAATACGAGTGGGAGGCCAAACACATTCACACCTATAGACAATTTAGAGATGCCAATTCAGCTTACCTGCATGTCATCTGTTATGTTTCTGTCATTTTATTTGAACCTTATTTATTTACCTAATAAGTCGTGTTTGGTCCTCCGTACACGGATGTTGGTTTCACCTTGTCTGATTCAGAAACACAAGCTAGACATCATCAAACAGAAGAGCCAAACATTTCATGGATTTGCTGACCTTCATATTTGGGAGAGAAGAGACGAGGGGAGATATCAAAAGGTCCAGAAATGCACCGGTAGATGGTACATTATTCTGTAGCACATCGACAGAAGAGCTTAAAACCCTACAGAGTTTTCACAGCTTTGGGAAAATGTGTTTGAAAACTAACTCAGACATTCAACAGGCCTGCTGTCGACACAGGAGAGGCACAGAGGACGGCTGGAGGACAGGACGAGCAGCCAGAGGCGGGCTGGTTTCCATGGCACCTGAGAGAAAGACCTCTCTACTCCGGGCCCCGGGTCATACCATGTGATGAGGCTGTGAAGATAAATCCTCCCTTTCATCCTGCTCGGCTTTTTGGCCTGTGTGGAGGCAGCACTAATGGAACGGATTCATACACATAACCCTCTCTTTGATTTTAATACGTTTGGACTGAGAAACGAATTCACGGGAGCGCCATGGCTGCTCCGTTTCCAAACATTCAACCAACACTGCATATATGTACGGCTGCAGGATGACGAAAAGAGAGCTGGAGGAAGAAGGAGGTGACTCTTTGGCTACTTATTACCTGTGCTTTTTTTTTAATATAAATTTGAAAAATCGTTTGAATGTGCAACACAAATGAGTCGCCGTAGCTCGGAGATTACACTTGAGTGACAGTTGCTGCTTTCTTTTCATGTCAGAGCAGAAAGTGTGATGTCAAGATGCAAAACTGAACCCTTGCCTTCAATCCCTTGAGGTAAAATACATTCCAGTGGAGACAATCAATCGATCCGCCTGTACAGTCGTTCACTCTGTGATACAAACCATTAAAGGGGATATTTCATGCTCATTTTCAGTTGCATGATTTTATTTTGGGTCACTACTAGAATAAGTTTACATGCTTCAAAGCTCAAAAAACACAGCAGCTGTCTCATATTGTCCAACACTGTATTCAACCTCCATCTCAAACACTTATTTTAGCTCCTGTCTCTTTAAGGCCCCTCCTGTCTCCTCTGATTGGTCAGCTCACACATGCCTGACCCAGCGCTGCTGATATCAACAGAGCACCTGTGCAAAATTAATCCTTAGGTGCAAAACTTGCCGCGAGGCATAAATTACGCGAAGGTGTGACTCTGTGATGGAGCGTGATGTCACAAAGTCAGAGGATTAAAGGCGGGACTACTGACGAGGCGTTTCAGGGGCAGTGTTCGCTGCGGGAGAAAGGAGCGTCTGTTGGTGAGTCAAGGATAATAGTCAGGATATTTTGACCTCAACTACGACCTTTTCCTTAAACCTATCCAAACTCCAGGCGTTTCACAACATTAACCAGGTGTTTATTATTGTTGCCATGACACCAATGAAGGTCACCTGACTATGACAAACGTTGAGCACCTGCCTTTGTCAGTTGCTGCACGTCCAAAACTCAAAAAAAAAAAAGCTGTTAGCTGACATGTGAAAAGCTCAAAATCCGTGACATGACACACAAAATGTTCCTCACACGACCTCCCCATGAGATCACAGCGCTTTTAAAGATGCAGGTGATTCGACCAGGCAGCCAAAAGTTTGAAGAGCTTAAAAAATAAAATGTGCAGCGTTCTCACTGCTCACTAAGTCGTCAGCTGGGTAGAAAACAGAGTCTTTGACGGCTGTTTTTTTTTTTTTGCGGAGGCTCTTGTTTTTAGCTGCCGTGTGCGAGCGAGCGCTACACGGAGAGATCCGCGGCACGAGCTGGCTCGAGCAGAGTGAGCACCAGCGGAGTATATTCGGGAGGAGGTCTGAATGGATCAATACATCACAGAACAAAGGGGAGCTGTGCTTCAGCAGGGGCCCCAGAACAAGACAGGCCCATTGCTCAACCACTGTCACAGCAGTGTATCACAGGCATCTCACATGCACCGCACAGAACAAGGATAAAGACAGATGTGAGCACGGGTGGATAAACTGTGGAAACTTGAGACACGAGCAGCAGACAGACAGATAAACTACAGCTACTTTAACGCACTAACACTTCTGTTCTATAACAGTCTTCTGTAAGTTTAATTCTAATACAATAAAGGGTTCATTTTATTATAACAAAGTGTGTTTAAGCCAGCGTCACTTAGTGACCTGTCGAGTCATGAGCAGTGTAAGGAATTAGTTTCAAGTTTGGTGATCAAATTATGACATTTTGGGGATTTTGGGCATCTGCTTGTGTGCTTTCTTTCCAGGGTTTGGATGATACAACTAATCAGATATACTGTACATTCAGATATCACCTGGTTCTGTCCAGTCTTCCCATACGGAGGCAGGACTTGCTGCAGTACGTCACCTGTTGATGGTCACTGAGTCTCTCCGAACTGGAGGCTGTAGGCTTGTTAATGGAAAAATTCAACCAGAGTTCAAGATTGATGTCGTCCCGTCATCTCTATATAAACGAACAAAAAATCTTTCCAGAGACGCCTCGGAGCCAAAATGAGTAAATTACCAACTGAAACACGCGCTTACTGAGAATGAGTGCGACTTCTAATGCTAGTTGAGCTAGCCTGAGTCCTGCGGCGTCTTTGGCTGACGTAGATAAAAACTATGGAGCTATTAGCTCACAGCCGATGTTGCTAATAGAGCTAAAAGAGCTAAAGAGTTTCTGTTCAGAGTAACAGGAAGCTTTAAATAGGTTTTTAAATGGTGACAACACAACCTTAACATTAGCGTTTGTAGGTCAAGTACTTTGCATGCTGATACGTTCATATAACAACTATAAATGATGAAAACAAAGCAACATTTATTTGTTTTCTGACAAACTAAGCTAAACTAAACTGCTGCTGGCACTGGCTTAATATTTACCACACAGACATGATAGAGGTAGCATATTAATCTTTTTGTGTATTTCGTGGCAAGCGACACTGAAACAAACACTTTGGGGTCGTAGGACGAGCCGGACGGCATCCCAAAGCGTTTGGAGTGAACCGTAACGATGTATTTTTCTTACAAATAGGAACCTTTAAACCCCACCAAATATCTTGTTTTCTATCTCTACACGGATCTGTTATTCAGCTGAGCCAAGCGATGGAAAATAATGTGATTAATCATGTGGAATAATGTGATTATAACGAGAAGCTGATGAAGTGAGAATTAAGGCTAGTTTGTTTGGATTAGCTTCATATTAGAGGTAATGGTTCCCCACCAGTAACGCGCATCAGGATGAAGTTTAAGGAAACGGGGGTTTCACACGCTGACGGACGACAGCGTCCAGTGAGTCACACTGAAGGCCTGAAACCGTCTGCGTTAATTACAAATGCAGCGCAGACTCGAAACAAACTATCTCGGTTTATACGGAAACATTTTTTAGAGCGAGACGTCGAGCCCGTTGCCTGATCACTGCTTTTCCACCCGACCAATCCTTAATGTGATAGATACGATGTCAACCCATCACATAAAGGTTACTGACAGTCTAGTTACCCTTCACACACCAGTAGCCCACAGCGTGCCCTTTCTCTCATTCCTTTTTGAGACATCTCCTATTTTTTTTCCCTCTCTCTCTCTCTCTCTTTTCCCTTTAGCTGCCTGTCATATTTCTTACAACACTGTTTACCTCTCATGTCAGGCACGTTCTCACAGTAGCTTACACTCTAACCAGCGATCTTCGAGGAGACCTCCTCCTCCTCCTCCCTCCTCCCTCTCTTTTTAAATCCAAACCTGTTTAATGTTTGTGCTGGTGGGCTGCCGGAGAGACTTAAATGAAGCTATAATCAAACCCCCCCCCTCCAAGATAAATTAAGAGGCAAGCGTTGACTCAGCGTTTTGTTGCCCTAGCGATCCATTGACCCTGAGGGCCGGCAGCGAGAAAATTGAGAAATGCTCGTTTTAATGCCTATCCAATATATACGGCATCTACCTCGAGATGGGGCTGTGCAATCAACCACTAATCCATTAGACAGAGATGTTTTTCAAAGATTGACGCGTTATTGTGCTGCTGTCTGCACTGGCTCACGTTCAAGGTTAACCTTTTAGAGACGCCTGATTGTTGCTAGAAGGTTAAACAACACATTAACATGCATTAAAATATTAAATTATGGCTCCATTTACTATATGAGAGAAAAACAACAACATAAAAAAGGCTTTTAAAATTATGAAGGCAATTGATAAAGTGGGTGGCGAGCGCAGGCGTTTGCTCTGGAGGGGGAGAAGAAGAAGAAGAAGAAAAAAAAAAAAAAAAACTCAGGGGGGTTGTGGAAGTGAGATGGTTTCCAAATGGGCAGACCGGGTGCAGTTCTGGCAGAATGAGGGCTTCTTTTATTTGCTGGGTTAATGAACTGATGGTGAGGTCAAATATAGAGGCCTTTTGCAATTAAGGTGACTTTCCCCATAAGAGCTGGTCAATAGAAAAAAAAAAACACGAATTGGAACAGCCACCTCCCCTCGCTGCCGTTTTTTATTCCAATGTTTGCAGCCGTGTGGCGCCGCGACGGAGAACCCCTCTCAGAAATAGCTTCAGTCTGCGGCGGGTACATATGAGCTGCATCTATCTTCCAGCGAGAGTAAACCCACACGGCAGGAGGCCGGAGAGAAGCCCCTCTCTGTTACAGTGTATTGACAGTGGGAGGACTCTGAATAAGTGATGCCGCCTGTCGGCTTGAGTGAAATACAACCTCCACCTTGTTCCAGAGGATAAGCAATTAACTAAGCCGAGCCGCTACAGTGGAGCTACGGCGGCGGCGGCGCGCTCCTTCCCCTATCTCGTCCATTTAAGTAATTTAAGGATTGGAGGGGCTTTTAAACATTAGAAGAGGAGCAATCCCATCATGCACGTCTTCACCCTCGCTGTTCCATCTTGTGCCGTCTCCCGTCAGACGCCTCTGACTGACAGCGCTTGCTTTTCAAGGGGTCCGACAGCACACCAAGTTCAATTCACTTTGTGCAGCTCCAATCGCAGCCGGGGTTGGGACGCACACAGCTGTAGCCGCGGCGAGGGTTTGGAGGCTAAAGAAAGACGAGCTCGGGCGGAGGAGGAGGGGTGGAACGAGAGAGAGAGAGATGGAAACGGTGAGGAAGAAAGGGGGGGGGAGAAAGGACAGACAGAAAGACAGAGGAGGAAGAGAGAGAGGAGACCCTGTCACTTGGCATCACCATCACGGAGCAGGTGAAGAGAGATAAATGTCAAAGGACTCTCGGCGAAATAAAACAACAACTCGCCTGCACTCATCCAGGCAAGCACAAGTCAGCCACAGTTCGTGAGTCTCCTGGCCTCTGGTCTAAATAGACACACGGAGAAACAGCAGAGGAAAAAAAAAAAAAAAAAAAAAGCCCAAATAAAACTCCATACAGCCAAATGCAAAGACGAAGGGGAAATAGAGGGCACGAATATGGATTTATTTAAAGGAACGGATCATCCAAAAATGAGAATTCAGTCATTATTCACGCACTAGCATGCCGATGGAAAGCCGGTCGTTCATGGATATAATGAGGGAAATTTGGTAACAACGTCTGAGGCGAACCTGAAGATCTCACGTGTTCCCGACAGACTTCCACTGACCAGCAACCGTTTAGGCGCCCAGCGAACTTACAACGATTTAATCCTGCTCTCTTCTAGACTTTCCAAATGTTATCCCGAGTCGTGTCGCGCAGGTTGTGACGCTCGACCACTTTACAGCTGCTTCTTTAACGATGTTAACGGGCGTAAGTCTTTCTGGCCCCCGGTGCATCACGTGACGCTGTAGTAACACATTTTAGCCACTAAATAAACTGCAAAGCCTTGAAAGCCAAGTCTCCGAAAGCAAAAATGGTAAACTGATTAGAAGAGTTGGTATTTGCACCCAAGACGTGTCAACCAGACATAAAAAAGCAACCCAAAAAAAACAACACACACAAAAACAAACATTAAATGGGTCCATACAGCTCATCTGTCATCGTCCAGAAGCCCCAAACTGATTCGAGAAGACGTGTGGTCGACCGGGTTTGCGCTAATTCTGTTAGCTTAGCAGCTACAGCGAAGATTTGGGCTTTAAAAAGGGGTGTAAATAACGTCTTTTCAAATCAGTTTAGGGCTTCTGGATTGTGACAGATGAGCTGAACGGACCCATTTAATGTTCCCATCTACTTCACTTCCAGAAATGTTTTATGGACAACGAATCTTCACCTGAGTTTCTATCAGCATGTGGGTGGTTTAACATCTTAACCCTAATTTATGATTGTGTGAATTAATATAAAACTCCAAACCACGTCTTTGGATTTTAATGTTCCTGCACATTTTTTTTTTGAAAAGTGGAGTTTGGTAAGAAATAGTCATCGTTGATTTGTGAGGTAATACACCTGGAGAGGACACCTAAAAGTGCAGGAAAGGCTCCAAAATGTGGTCCCATGTGTGTGGAGAGTGTCACAGCTGCGGTGTGACAGGTCCTCCTGCAGGCCCTGTGCTCACAAACACTGCGAGGCTGCTTTTATTAACACCCCCCCCTCCAAAAAACACAAAAATAAATAAATAACAGAGAATAGAAGCCAGGGCTCTGGAGCCAAGTAGCTGTTGCTGGAATTTTTCTGGCCTAATTTGCATTAATAAAGAGGCTGTTCCTTGTCGGAATGTGTTTTATCCAGCTCAAAAAATCCCTGGGCGATCCCTCTCCGTAGAGCACTGGGAGAATCCGACTGTCAGAGCCGACAAGACAAATGAATCCTGGTGTCAGCGCCGAGTGGCTCCGCGTTGACAGATTGAGAAGAACTGTCCCTCTGTCGACAGGCATGCTTCATTTTCAAATTAATAAATCTGAATAAAATATTTTACCCTTCATTATGAGTGCTGC
>OMLP01014770.1:17731-38713 GCA_900302685.1 Spondyliosoma cantharus
ATTTCTAATTAGACTAAGATCTTGTAAAATGGTGTCTAATAGTGTATTAGGATCTCTGATTTGGTAATATATTATTATATATATATATATATATATATATATATATATATATATATATATATATATATATATATATATTTTCCCTTGGCAAAAAATAATGCCTGATTAATTTCTGCTTGAGAGTCCAGCCTTAAGCACTTTGATCAATATGTGTGCAACTACCTGCCAATGCTGGACTGACTGAGTAATTAGCCAATGTGCTTGGCGGGCCTGACGGGGGTAATGAAGTCACGCAGGCTAAGAGCTGCCAGGAAAGAAAATGATTCCAATCCAAATAAAGACGGTTCCCCTTCAAAAGCTTTGTACGTATAAAATGAGAGAGCGCTATAAGATGCTCCGATACGCTTTAACATCACAACAACACAAATCATCTCCGTCCCAACACGCGCTGACAGAAGTAGCGAGCCCGTTCATTTGCACGAATATTAATTCCATCCAAGATTGAGGAAGAGCGCTATAAATATCTGTGACCGCCTGATTGCTCCGGGAAGATCAAACGGAGACAAACAATGTACTTTCTAAACAGTTTGTTCTGAGAGAATCATGACAGAAATAACTGACAGCTCTTGATGAACAGGAACATCCAAAGATCAGACAAGTTTTTATTGCATCAGAAATTAATTCTAAAAATTATACATCACTCAATGGCGTATTAAAAGCGTTCAGCGCCCGCTTGAAGAATTTTTGATTTCCCTGACAACGGCGTCTAATTAGACCAAACATGTCTCTGTTTGTCTGACTGAAATAACTCAATTATAGAAACTCCAAACATCTGGCTGCACACTCGCACACTTGATTAGAACAAATTTTTTCCTGAAATGATTAAATAAGACAGTAATCACTTTGGAGCCAGCTCCGTCTCCATTAGAAGTAGGCAGAAGTAAAGAGACGTGGAACCTCAACTAATCCAATCGCCGCTCTGAACCCACGCTCCTCGTCGTGTGCCGTTACATGTGAGGATGACAAATAATCAGATGCAACTGTGTGTGCACAAATAGGTTTAGAATCGCGGCTACATCTCAACTTTTTCATGTTTCACTTGGATTGTTTTCCTGCTTTTATTTTTAGGTTCCTCTGGTTTGTGACAGATTACACGGCGCGGGTCTCTAATTATTGTCGCTGATGAATGCAACGATTTGCTGCGAACATGTTTTGAACACCGGAGCTACCAAAAGGCTTTTCGGCCCTGTGGGCTCGTACCTCTTCTTCTTCTTCTTCTTCTTCTTCTTCCTGTGTAGCCTCGGCCATCAGCCCATTTGCCCGTGACAGGACGGCGCAGAGGCGGACAGAGCAGAATCCGCTGTAGCCTTTAATTTCAGGAGAGGAAACAACACACACAAAAAAAAAACCTAATTGAAACTTTCTCTCAGTGATTTGCTACTTGATTTGACGCTGGACTTTCCCCATTGTCACAAAATCGATGGAGGCGTGACAGGCAGGGCCTAACTGGAAAAGGCTTTTGGCTTTTTTCGTGCTGCGAGAGCGTTAGGGTTAAGTGATGTGTTTCTGACGCTGAGTGGGTCTAGGACACCCCATTCGCTCGCCAGCCCTCTGGAACTGGCGGACCTAATGGCAGGGCAAATCACTGGGGGGAAGGAGACCGACTCGCTGTGTGTGTGTGTGTGTGTGTGTGTGTGCGCGCTTATGTATTGTCCATGTGAAGCTGTTTGTTTGCATGTGTGTGTGTGTGTTTTGGAGAAAGTCTCTCGGGATTTGGATTGTTCATATAAAACCAAACGAGGGCTGCAAACATAATGACTTCACTCACCTCCCGAAAATCAAAATTAAAAAGTGGGACATCACAATGGACGCAGCTATTATCATTGTAATGGGTCGCAACAACCGGACAGCTGCTGTGTGTGCAAGTGTGTGTGCAAGTGTGTGTGTGTGTGTGAGGGCGATCTTTGTCTCTTCCCTCTTGTCACCTTTTTTTCTAATGAATAAATATAAATACGAGATAAATATTACAGCTGTCGGGCGAGAAAATCTCCAAAATGTCAACTTGACGGGAAGTGTCAGTTAATTTAAAGTTATAATCCTGAAGATTTCCGTGAGATTAAATCCAATCTTTCATGCTATTTATAACTAGCACGCTTTGTTTGCATTCTGTTGACACCTCTGCAACTGCGCTCTCAAGAGAAAGGACAGCACGACCAAAGGCCATCATGAGAATTACCGTCTGTCAGGAGAAGATGCGGGAAGAAGCCTGACATTACAGAGCCTAAAGCTGTCAGTACGCTCAAAAGGATGAATTTAGGTAAATATGATTATAGCTGATGCAAGTGGCCACACTCGAAGGTGGGTTAAAAAGCCTGAAAGTAGAGACGCATGTAATCCCTTACATGGCAATCATAACAACTTTTCCTTAACGGGTTTCATTGTGTTGCACTGTTCTCCCACTAATTTACGGAAATTGTCAGACGCAGTTCCCCCGATTCCAGACGAGCACTTTGGTTGAAGCACGCTGACGTTAAAAGTCTGCACGAAGAGGACGTCTAAAGAGGCAAGCGCCAGTTCTTTCCTGTTTCCTACTGTGAGACCATGTTTCCTTTGGCTGTGATCAAGACTGTTTCTGAACTTTAACCTTAATAAGAGGTTATTTATTCTAACCATGCCAATGTTCCAAGTGGTTACTTTAAGCCAAACCATAAACTCTCTAACCACAAATCCAACCCTACACGGATCCACCCGGGAAGTCAAGCGTTGGAAACTGTTTGGGTTTATTAGAGTTCCACCAAGAACCATCTGTCTATCACGGGCTAACTTCAAACAACCACATCTCCAGATTTCCATCGAGAAAAGCATTCGGTGCCGTCATTTGCTCCTATTCCAACGAATTATACTCTCCAGTTCTGATATGAGTGATGCTATAGCAGCATCTGTGCTAACCGCTGAGGAGCTGCCATTGTTGTTTGCTAACGAACAGCCGTTTCTCTCGCTGGTCGTCCCACTGAAACCACCCCCGGACCTGCCAGAAGAGCAGATGGATAAGCTTGTAAGCAAAGCACAGTCCATAGCTATATTTATATTCATAGTAAATATATTACTGTCATATTATATTGTATACTTTGGAGGACCCTGCTCCTGAGGATCGTTCTGTTTATCGGCAATGGTGGAAAGCCACTAATTCCAGTGCTCCAGCTGATGGTTTATATTACCAAACACACCAAGCTGGAAGTAAAGAAGGAGGCAAACAGAGCCGCCGGGGAAAAGATAGGAGACGAGCAGATGTAGCGACGTAGAGAAGAGGGAGGGGATATCTGACAGTTAGCTAAAAGGACCTACAGCAGCTTTTATACAGACATATTCGACGTGAAGCGAAGGACAAGAGCTGGTTCGTCGTGATGTTTGAGAAAATGTTTGTTCACGAGATTGTTTCCTTCAGTCTTCTTTATCAAAACAAGAACTGATCAATCTTTCCTTCCAATGGTTTTCTTTGGGTGTGCTGCAAAACATATACAAGGTATTTCTAACAACGTAGCAAACCAAGGTGCATTTCGAACAGAACTCAGAAAGGACCAGTGTTGTTAAAATGTACTTCCTGTAACTGCTAATCAACCAAATCAATCAAATCCAGAGGAAAACTACAGCACATTGTTGTAGCCCTTATTTCCATCACCAAAGCTGAACCTGGAGACTTCAGGGCGACGAACACAAGCCGTCAAAAACATTCGAAGGAATAAGAAATGCGTGCTGGTAAAATTGCAACCCAAAGTGTCGATTGTAAACCAGGCGGCTCACAGTTTTCCTGTGCAATAAAGCAGCATTATCAAAATTGTGCCTGGTGCTTGTTGCCACACTGGACCTATTTTGGTGTTGTTGTTGTGTTCTGAGATCTCAGAAAACCACTTTGGTGGGCTCCATTTTTTATGACTGGTGTAAGTGATGGCTGCAGGCATGAAAATAAAACCAAAATTTGTAATAAAGTATAGTTTTCCCCTCAGGAATATACTTTTGGTGGTATCTTTTATTTTATTTTTTTGAAAGATTTCATGCAGAAGAAAATCTCTCAACACAAAGAGGTGCAACATCATTTCCCTCAACAGTCACAATATGCAAAACTACACATTTAGGTTGACATAACAATGAATGATAGTAATGAAGCATCTGACACCGAGTTCGGCATAAAGGACTAGTCAAAGAGCTCTGAACCGGGAGCATGAATTCCTGAGAAGCCTGAGTAAATGCTCTTAGGCAAATAGAGAAGGCCATAGCCATTTGGGTAAGTAGGGAGCAATTACACATGAGGATGATTTAGAGGGATGCTGTCACTGTGGTAAGGAGCCAGGACCTCTGCAGATGAAATGAAAATGGCCCGTATAATGGCAGAAGCGACAACGCAGCCACTTTGGATGGACTGACTATTACGGCACGTCAACACGGGCAAGAAAAAGAGCAAAACTATGAGGACGGCAATTAGAGAACATGAAAGAAAATGGATCGCGGTGGCATCCGCTCGCACGGCAGAGGACTTCTGAGCAGGAGTTAATGCAGTGATTTATAGAATTTGTCATCGCGGACATGTATGTTATAAATTTCCCCGACTGCGGTAATAGCGATAATGAGGTCACCGACTGTACGGTGTCATCTCAGCACTTTGTGGGGTTGAGACACGGTGTTGAGAGAGGCTACCTGCCCCGGCGTTCTGAATCATTAGAAGACGGCATCACTCACCAAAACATTACCTTAATGCAAACGTCAGTCTGACTTTGGGCACGTCGCCGTCGCGCGGTATCGCTCATCGCTCTGAAAAAAACAAAACACTCGGCCCTCGTGATCCGTTAGGGGAGGTCATCATTCAAAATCTACAGTAAATACAGCCCAGATATGAACACTCATCTGCATCATCATCATCATCATCATTACCCACACGACCATCATCATCATAATCATTATGTAAATATGCTCTCAACATTTAGCTGTTTGGATCCTGGACGGCACAGCAGGGCCCGTCTTGCATTTGCATGTGCATATTTCAGTGTTTTGTTTTTTTCCTTTCCCGAGAACGCGCCACAGCAATTAACACAGGATTAATTGGCATCTTTATCTCATTAGGGCCAATCTGATCAGAGTATGATGAGGTTTTCGGCGCGCTCCCATTTGTTTAAGCGGATTGTGGTAATTGCCGTCATTATTATGGGCTCTTTAGCGTCATCCGTGGGCCTCCTCTCCTCGCTGCCCGGACCCCATAAAGCCCAGCCATGTGTCACGGCTCAGTTTAGTTAACCCCTGGAACGAGCCCAGTGGTGCCGGCGTGTGGTTAACGGCCGAGCGGTGATTAGCTCTCCACACATCAACCCATTAACACGTCCCCCCCCTCTTAAACTGCCTTTGTGTTCACTCCTAATTACAGCCCTACCTTCCCAAATAAAAACTTTACAAGGGCCCCCTTGGGTGCGTGGGGCATGTACACACAGTGTGTGGAATCGGGTAAATCCAGGTTTGAGTACGTGGTCGTGTGTTTTACAAAGCTCCCCCGGGGCGCCATTTTTCAATCCTGCGATGATGTGCTTCACGCCTGTGGCAGTCAGACGCCATAAAAAACGATATAGATATCGCTTTATAGACAATGAGAGGGAATTATGGTTATTTCACACACCGATATGAAGTCGAGCTGATATTAGAAACAAGGAAAAGGTCGGCCCCCGACTCCCAGAATATATGTTTTACAGCGTCCTCGCCGTAATAAATACACCGTGGATCTAAAGCATGCAGCATCAAAAGACAGTATTTCTGAGAGAGGGAGCTATTACTTCAACATGAAGTCAGATCTACAACCCACCAGAGAGAAGTAACAGACGGATATTGAGATATAGTGTACAATAGAAAAAGGGAGCCATTGATCCCACCGAGTGCAAACTTTACACTTGCTGCTAAGTTCTCTAAAGGGGGCAATCAAATTTTATACGCTCGTAACTATTTCACCCCCCTCTAAATGTTAACAACTGTGCACTCATGCTATACGGCCCGTCCCCCCTTTGTTGATCCGCCACAGTATAATAACAACCTGAGCCTGAGCGACTTGATGAGCGGCGAGCGTTTCACCTTGACAACCAGTGTCTCCGAGTAAATTCACAGGGCCAATATACGGCGCTCACAAGTCAATCGGGTCCCTTCGGGTGCTCTAAAAACGTATGGGAGAGGATCTATCTGTCAAAGCCTTCGAGCAAGGGCAGTGTTGAGACGAGAGGCCCGAGAGGAGCTCTTGACGTATCGGCTTGGGACGGCTGACAATCGGTGGAGATGAAGAAGCAGTAGGAAGCGTGACTGTTGCTCTACAACCCGGCTGTTGATGCACATCCAAAGGGACATTGTTAAGTCGACGCTCCAGCCATGAAATCACTTGAAAATAACTGATAATTCCATAAAATCGAACTGTGTCTTCCTTTAGAGCGTGCCAAATGAAGACGCTCCGAACGCCCATACGTGTGAATTTAACAATTTTGAGAAGCTAATTGGTTACGACACCCTCTTTCAAGTCCCACTTACATTGTGACTTGTTCGGGGTTTTGCGGACCCTTTTGACTCCTGAGTTGAGGCGACATAAAAAATTACACCGAGCTTTGAGACGAGGAGACACAAATACTTCTCGAGTGTGCCGCAAAGGAGCAGCAGTCAAAATTAGACAACCATGAGCTCCATCAGAGCCCTGACAGCCTCTGTGACAGCAGCAGGCACAGTTGTACCCACTCACCTATGCCTCTAAGCACAAACAAAGCTTTGATTTCCTCATATTCCCCAAAAAAGTAAACCCCCTCCTCCCCTCCTTTTATGCGTAGCGCAACGACGGCAACACACTCCACCCCGCCGCCCCTCATCTCCCCTAACACAATCTGAGAAGGCGCGTAGCCATCTGTACCTCCGGGGAAGCTTCTTCTTCTTCAAAGAGCAACATGATCAGCATTATGGCATCTGAAAGACTCTCTTCAAGACCGGGGAGAGTAAATCAGTCACATAGCTGAAGACTGACACGCTTGGAAAAAGGCATGTCAACACCCACAGCAAGGCTGTAAGCCCCCTAAAAACTTTAAACGCATCCGGTCCTGTTATTCAGACTGGATGTCACCTGTTCAAGATTTACTGTAGTCTCAATCATTCTGTACTGGATGAACACAGCAACACTTCCATTGAACATTTGTTTGATTAAAATGTAACGCAGGTGAATCATTCCAGTACAAAACGTGTGTCTAATTTGTAAACCTTGAGTGAGGATGGGGTGACTCCTAGAATAAACTGGCACTCAGTAGAGCGTATACCTCCGCCAAGGCCCAATTCAATCACTCCTCTGTATCGTTCAAGTCAAACACCACATTTGATCAAATTGTACTCACTCATAGATAACGAACACCTAAAGGTCACGACGATAAAGATTGTTATGAAGGAGATTTTTTCAGATCAACACCAAACGTTAATGGGACCCATCCTCCATCCCAGTTTCATGGAAATCCATCTCGTAGTTTTTGTGTAATCCTGCTGACAAACCAACGACGACTCATTGATTTGTATCAGTTTCAGAGGCAGGATTTAGTCCCGATCCAGCGTCCAGCCGTGTTCACTGAGCCACGAGCTAATTAGCGAACGGTAGCTAGCAAAGAAACCACAGTTGTTGTGATACGCTGCCCCCTTACGGAGTTACATTGGAATTTTGGCCATATTTTACAAATAACACCTTCAATACTGTGGTAATGCAGCCAAATGCACACAAAGTAAGCAAAAAAAAAAATAGTTATTTGTGTGATAAATACAATCAGGAGAGAGTTTCACCTTGCAAATCTGTCCTATAATGTATTTAAAATGTCTTCTTCACAATGCCGAGCTCAGACTGAACGCTCTGTCTGCTAAAATCCAAGACTCATTGATTAGATGTCCTGATCATTGGTTTGGTGAATGCTGTTCTATTCAAAAACACAACACAGTTCCTCCAATGAGAATAAAACACATTTTTAGCTGCTCGGCTTTTAATAGCGACACCTGACAGCAGCAGTGCAGTCTGTAAATGCAGCCAATAATGCAGCCAATAAAGTTTGAGGGGAAGCTTCGGGGGGGGGGGGATCATGCGCTCAATTACGGCTGAAGCACTGCGAGGCGACGACAGCGAACGTCTCTGATGCAGCAGAAATATTCATGTCAGCGGTGCCCTACAGAATCCAATAGGCCTGGCTGCTGCCTTTGAGGAGAGACAGATGAATAATCAGAAAGGAGAGGAGGGGGATCCAACGCGAGAGGAGCTTTGGTTGGGGAAAAAAAAAAAAGAAGAAGTGAAAAAGCGAAGCAGCCTTTGCTCTGCTGGCTCTTTGAAGTCCTTCCTCCAGCAGACACTGGTGCACAGACGCACACAAAGGCACACAGGCTCGCTCTCCCTCTCCTCCTCAGTGTTCTCGCTGCCGTCTCTCTCTCTCTCTCCTCCCTCTTTCATCTCCTCCACATCCCTTCATCTTTACCCTTGGTTTGCTCCAGGGATCCCCCCTGTCCCCCAGTACTTACCACTCGTTTGCTGTCCAGGCTTTGATATCTGCTCGCGGAAAGATCAACAGCATACTTTGGATCCATTTCTCCAGCTACCATGGCTTTAATAACAGCAACAAAGCCAAGGCTTTTTTTTTCAACTGCACTGACTCACATCTATTTGTTATTCATAGCCACTATCATTTCCCCAAAGCGCTGAAACATATGCATGCAGAGCCGACTTCATGATTTCTCTAAAACATGAAAAGAAAGCGTGTGCTGTGTGGGTTTCTCAAAAGTACTGAGTACCACTCTGAACTGAAATAAAGTTCACTATGAGCTGCGTGTGCCGAACTCCTACCACTATAACTACTGTACAACACTGACACCAAGCCGGACTGCAGATAAAGTAAATAACATAGTTCACAGGCAATGAATCAGAACAGAAGCGACAAAATTGGGGGGTTTTTCTAAGCATAAAAAAGTCTGAATTTTAACCACGCATGCACACAATATACTGCGGTTTGATAATGCTTCCCTGGCCATGCAAACAAACGCAGCCTGGTTCTGTCTCAGTAAAGGTTCTGCGAGCCTCCAGGCCAGCCATCATACCAGGCATGAATCATGGAAATGTCAAGTACAAAGTCTGCCACAGAACAGAGAGAAGAGCCTCCGCGTACCAACCAACCAACCAACCACCACAACAGCAGCTCCCATCAGCGTTAGTGGAGCTACAACAATTATTACCTCAGGTGCTTTTTTTTCTTTTTCTGTTTCTTTTACGACAAACATGATCAGCGTGATGTTGTTGTGGTGGAGCGGATTTTACAGCGTTTCTCCGACCGAAAGCACGAAGCAGGAATGATATCTGTTTAACTGCAACAGAGTGAAAGTGTTCATAATATAACCGAGTGTAAAAGCCGTTGCAGACGGAGATGATTTTCATTAGCTTTGTGTGAGTCAGCTCGCGCATGAGTCATCTTTGTTTGGAGATCACCACCAACATCGGGGGCTCGTGGGGGGGGATTTAGTGTATCCTGACCATCTTGACAAAGACAATACTCTCGTGTCTCTGAATGGACAGGAAGTCCACCTCCTTCCGATGGATGCGAATGCGCACCGAGGAGCAGAGCAGGGGAGGAAAACTGCAAAATGAAAGTGTGTCTAATGGCGTGTGAAGAGAGTGTTTAGACGTGGTCGCCCGCTGGAATCAAACCAGGGATACTGTGGTTATGTAGCCACCGCGTCTAACACACCCTGCGCTCTGCTGCTGGCCGATGAGATCTTAAATAATATCCAACACGTCTACAACATATATACATCTCAATGTTTTTAAATCTCAAAAGCTCTTCAGAAATGCTGGGACTGGACAAATAACACTATTTTTGGACCGAACACCTCGATATCGATAACGTGACAATGTCACAGGGATGACTGTTGTTACTTTGAGGAAGTATTTTCGATCAACAATCATCGGTAATGTGGATTTAATGACTAAGTAGGTAAAGACAAGTCAAGTCACTTTACTTGCAATGCAACACTTTTACCAAAACCTAAGATGATATGTAGACAGGATGGTAATTAATCATTAAAGTGTGTGTGTGGGGGGTTTAGTGGCATCTAGCGGCGAGAGCGCAGATTGCAACCAACTAACCAGCCCTCGATTTTTACACCCTCCTTCAGCCGTATCAGCTAGCTAACGTCCTGTACTGTACCTGCCGATGTGTCTGAAGGTAAGAATAACGATGCGTCCAGTAGGTATAGGTCAGAAGATGACATTTAGACATCTGAGATGAACCCCGCAGCTCGTTTGACAAAAGGCTGCTTAATAAAAATCTGTTGATTAAAGCTGCGATGATTAAACCAGAGGTGCTACATGTCCCCGTGCTCTCAGCGAGGACACGCAGCACTAACCTTTCTCCCACATCACCTTGAGGAAATGGGCCAGATGATTAGGAAGGTGTTAGTGTACTGCTATTTTTAAACTCGTTCCTCTCTCTTTGTCTGTCTTATTATCTCTTTTCTCCTTGTTGCAGGAAGCAAACGCTGGCCGAGGTGACAGAAACGCTCTTTCGGCTCACTTCCCTTTAAAACATTCAGAGTTTCGGAGGAAACTGAAAAGCGGGAGCAAAAGCTTGCTGGGTAACACGGAAGTCAAACACCATGAGAGCCAAACTTCTTTTCTCGGTGACAACAAATGTGTGAACCATCAAATTTTGATCCGCGACAGATTGCCGGCAACTGCAGCAGGTACACTTTGCCATATATGAATGCTCCTCCAACAGATGGATCAAAGATGTGCAGTGCACAGCAAATCTGGAACTCTTAATAATTCAGCAACTTCTTGTGTGACATTGACTGCAGTTTAGCTCACTCTCAAACTGGGCACAGATGGAAAGGCAGACGCGTCTCTTACAGCAAACACTACACTAACAGGAGAAGTCCCCAAAGAGAGCAGGGAAGAAGTGAAATAGGTAAGGACAGACAGACTGCTGCTGCAGCCCCCTGAGACCCGGGGAGACTGCTCCTCAGCTGCGCCTGTTCAGCTGCTAACAGCTTGAGCTGCTGTGCCACATGCTGCCGGAGACACTTCCTCCTGTTCGCCAGTTTAATTTGTGCTGAAATTAGAGAACAGCCAAAATCTAGCGGGTTCAAAATGACTGACCGGACCAGGACAAGAGAAGTTACACAACCGGGGGGCCCAAAAAACTGCATTCGGCATTATTAGCGGCGTAAAATCTGGACGGACACAAAACTGAATTAATGTGTTTGAATCGGCTGTATAGAAGCAAGTACGTAATGATATTATGATAGATACAACAAATCCTAGACTGTAGCGATATAATTAATTAGCTATTAATTAATGAGGAATTTGTTATGAGAGGCGCCTTTGTGACGCTGAATATCTCCGAAACGAGACTTCACAGTTACGCAGGAGTGGAGGTAGAAACAGAGAGGAGAGCTCAAGTGTGTTTACACCAGCGTGTCTCTGGGCTCTTAGACGGTATTAAATATGTGTATTTATCAAAATAGGTAAAGTTTGCCTGAATGTAATCATCACCATGAGTTGTTACCAGACATTTCCCCTCTGAACTCCTCATATGGTTTAATTTAAATAGACGTCTGAGGCTCTTGGAGGTAAAATATTTCACAAAAAAAGCCAAGATTAGCTTAAAGTTCAGGAAAAATAATACAAATGTGTGTATTCCTTCTTATTTTCTGCCCCATTAATAATCTCAGCGACCGTCAGATTCATCTTGTGAACCTCTGAAGGTTTGTGAATTACAGCTACAACAGAAATGATGCAATATTAACGATCTAATGATAAGTGGAATTTAGCCGTTTTGTGATCAGTTACAGTATTAGTTCATTCATTCATCCCCCTGATAAACATGTAACTGCTGTGAATATGTGAACATGACATCGTGGTTTTCATATTCTGACCAGTGTGATATAAGTGTGTCTGGCAGGAGGAGACGCGTCTCCACAACAGTTATTTCCATCGGGAGTGGAAGACAGACTTTGACTGGACGGGTTTATTAGTGGAAAGCTTGACTCGTACCTGTACTGTGCATCAAATTCCGTTGCCATGGCAACACAGTGCGTTTTTTATTTATTTTTTTTAATTTACCTGAGCACCGAGATCCTTCGCTGTCTCCACGATAATGTTCGGCTGAAGAAGGTGACACATTTTGACTTGGCACACAGATTCTGTGGGTTCAATTTATTTAATATTTGTTTATTATTTTAATTAGCGGTAGTTTGGTGTTTGATTTTTTTTTTATTTTAAAAGGTGTTATTGATAAAATTCAGCCTCCAAAACATTTCATCTTCCACCCCACCGTTTCACCCACGTCACAACACCGCCACTGCTGTTGGAATCAAGTGGTTGCCATTATTTTTGCACTACCTAACGCTGCTAATGCTAGCTAGCTACTGTTAATAAATGCTAGCTCTGGCCAAAGCTCACAAAATTAATGTCGCTTATGCTAGCTAGCTAATGTTAGAAAGTACAGTGTGCTGGGTGCAGACTTCAGAAGAACTACCACGACTCTCGCCGTCGACAAAACACGGATACCAACAGCGTAAAGTTCGGAACCAACCGTCAGACACAGAGATAAACAAAATTATTATTTTGGAATCGACAAACTGTTTTAAATTATTAATTCACACTCATCCTAACGTTTTTAAGGAAAAGATCTCTGTAGATGTATTATTTAAGAATTATTTGCGTGGATAAAAGTGTTATCAATATGACCTTTAACACTTCAGTATATAGATATAGACGTTGAAATATGAGACCTGCGCTGACCTTTTCCAGTCCCACAGTACAGAATTTAAGAGCTGCACTGCACACGGCAGGAAGAGCACTTCTTCGGCGGCGATGATGAAACTGCCACCATGCAAACCGAACAATAGACCTAGAATAAAGTGAAGGATGCAGCTTATTGTTCCACGGCTCAAGATGTTTTTCATCATCAGAGGCCAAATTCAGGTCAGTCGCACGGCATCGACTCACTTCATACGAGCATCGTTCCCACCATGAATTCACACGTGGAAGTTTACGTTTGACGACACACATCTCAGCCTCTCAGTGAGAATACAGCAGTCACGCTGAGCACTCGGGTTATAAAAGGTGTCACCTTGTTATGGTGAATCTTCATTGATGATGCTCAAGACCTCAAAATTAGAGCTCAAGAAAAATAGATCCTTTTTCACGGCAGACATTTTGGCAGGTGGAACATTAATGATGGCTGCACTCCATTAAGGTGAGCTAGTTACAGGGCTGTGGCATCGCACGTGCTCACTCACTGACATGGCCGACTGGGGAAACCTAATGGAACAGAGCCATCGTTAACATTATCCGTCACACTTGCGCTCTTCCCGCTTTGACAAGTCGAAATGTCGGCCGCGATAAGAGCCTATTGGTAACCAGCTGATGAACTGAAGCACAGGTGTTGCTAATAACATTAACAACGTCTTTGTTGAGCTGCCCCGGTTAACAATGCTGCCGAGTCGAGCGCAGCACCACGGCCCTGAAACTGGTGAGTCTGACTGGAAGACGCTCATAATTAGTTTTCTACTGGTACACCTGCGATTTGTCTGCTTTGAATGTCAAATATGCTTTTGGAATTAATCCAAAACTGATATTAAAGCTGCTGAATACTCTAATATTCTGTTACCCTGACAGTAATTGATATGATGCAATACAATAATATAGCTGATACTCTTTTTTTCATTATCCTTCTGTTGCAGTAAACACATTGACATGTAAGAGCCGAGCAATCACAGGTGTAAGGTAACAGAGCCATCGACCAGATACTGCGATCACTCATGCCAGTGCTAACACCTGCGTTTGTCAAATCCAGTAGCAATGTGTGAGAAAGCAGACTTACAGTTTATTCTTTTAATTAAACAAGCGCTAATTGTTTTAACCCATGAATCCACCATCTCCACAAAAGCGTTAGAAATGCTTTGATGGCTGTTAATAAAATATTGGATGGAGTAAATGGACTTTACTTCCTTATACGATATGATTTTCCACCTGTATAAACACAAATGTAACAAATAATCTTTTTGTTATTCATTTAGCTTAGTTAGCTAATGCTAGCAGAACAGTGGTAGCTGTGCTCACTTTTAGAAGTGCTAGCTTGGCGGCTGTCATGGGATAATTTGCCAATATCTGAAGAACACAAGCTAAGCTACTTAATCAATAGTATCAACTAGCAAAGAAGGTTAGATGTAGGTTTTATACATCTAATGAGACATCAGAATTAAATTAAACTTAAGTTTCATTGTCTGTTCAAACTCAAGCTTGCATTTTACTTAACTAGCTGGTAAATATGAAATAGAAAGACAGCTAACCTACCTGTTAGTTGTTGTGTAGAGACTCCAGCTTCAGCGTTTCTCTCATTCGTTTCTTGTATTTGTTCACCGAACACTTCAACTTCAACTCGAGATCCAGTTGATTGAAAAAAAAAAATGTTGCTTACATCCTTTTGTTGAACCAAAATCTTGTAGCAGCTGCTAAGCTAAACGCGTTAGCCGAAATGGCTGCACAAGCATTGAGGATGTAGCTAATGGGATTTCATAATAGTGGTAACATGTAGATAACCTGATGTCGTATATGACTTTATCAGTAAAACGCCTGAATGGTGCTATATTTGCATTATACTCTACATCTAGTGACTCTGCAGAGGAGCAGAGGCGTATCCGAGGAAAACACATGGCATATTGTATGTGGGAAGGTTTTTTCCAAAAGATGGTTTGCGGTGCCATCTCTGCCTCTCAGACAGTTGCCCACTAATTATGACATAAACAAAAGCTCCAGTATGCCAACACTTACTCAGCGAGGGCGAGATTTTGCCTTTCGCGCTCTCAGAAAAAGTGACAATAAGAAGGAAGAAGAAGAAAAACAGGAATCAAACTATATAGTAAAGTTTGGTTATGGCCTGAATAAAAAATTGCTGACGACAGCAAAGAACAATTAGAGTTGTGTTGTAGACAGAAGCTTTGTTGGCATGGAGGTGTTTGCATTAGTAAGCGGGGGCAAATGTTCCTGAGGCTTTTGGGGTTGAGGGGAAAATACAGCTCGTAATTTGAACAAAAATACCCAAACTCTGCACGGTGCAGGGACTAAAATCTGTTGTTTTGTATCTTGGGTGAGCCGACCTTTTAATTATGTGGAAGCCGGCGCCACATTTGCTTCATGTGGGATGGCTGTTAGCAATAGAATAGATTCCCACGGTTGTGACTCATGGTATTGGATGAGTAAAGATGGTGACTGTCAGAGTTATTTGCACGGTGAATGGATATCTACCTAAAGATGAGCTGCAGTTACATGATGGGCAGAGTTTGTGGAAACTGTCCTCCCGACCGTTCTGTCAGCATGTGTTTATGTTCAAGCCCCGAAGCGGCCGCGACAGAAGCAAAAGAGGAAGTCAGGTGATGTCGTTGTACAGTGACAAAGTTCACGTAGGGGAAGAGGTCGAGGCGGATGCATGTGATGACAAAACATCAGCCTTCATCACGGAAACTGACAGTAAATGTTTCTTTGTCATTTTAACCCAAATGTGTTGCTAATCGTTCAACAGCGACACAAACAGACACGTTCAAATCAGTACGTGTCATATCACGTTCACATTATTCGTGTATCAGCTGACTTTTAAATGTCAGGAGGTGGAGCGGGTGGCGGTGCTGCTACAGCTCGGCGAGAAGCCTTTCAAGCCAGAGACCACTGTTCGAGACTGCGTTTTCAACATTCACAAGCTCGACACCGCTGGATATTTTTCAGGCTTTGTGCCGAAACCTAACCTGACCATGAGCATAACGTTGAAAATGGATCTTAAAGAAACATTAAGTTGCAGCAGTTTCAACATGTCCATAGTTTGGAGAAACACACATTTCCAACGTTTACTTTGGCGACTGGGTTGAATACGCAGATATTGCAGAAAGGAAAATCATTGGCATTCGAGAAAGAAAACACTAATATAATTTGGTAGATACTATTTTTGCAGAATTGTCCAATGTTGAAGTTATTGCCTGGGTGTGCATTCTTTAAACAGCATCAGATTTAATAACCTCAACAAATTACAATTAGATCCAGTTTATTGAAATTTCAGAAAAGAGAATATTCAGAGGTTTAAATTCTACTATTACAATTTGGAGAATTGTAATGTTGGTTCACTTCCATTTGAGTGTAATATAAAGAGGCACAGTAGACAGATTTTGATGCCTTGAGTTCCTCTGACTTGCTGCTCCAGAGACCTTAAAATCTCTTGTCTCTTCATCATCCTACAAACTAAAATCTGCCTTAAAAGCATGTTTTGGCATCAGTCCACCTACTGACCCTAAAACCAGACACAGAATAATCATATTGTGTTCTAAAACTAACAAGAAACTAATGAAGATACTTCGATCCAGAGTAAAACACTGTTTGTCTCTGTCTGCTTCGTGTTGGCAGACAAGCTGCTGCTTGTTGCTGCCGTTGGCTGATCTGCAGGTTATCTCAGAACGTCTCGGTTGGACCAGAGAGACGAACCTTGGAATAATCGAACATACATGAGATTTGTTTGTCGATTCGTCTGTCTGCAACAACTAAAAAGGTCTGTTTTCTTTCCAATTGCGGATGCAGAGCTGCCGAGGGACGTCTAATTCTGTGCGATATTTACCGCCGTTCAAAACAGAAATACAGTTTAGCGGAAGATTAAATGTGCACATAAATTTGTAATTAGCGAGAAGAGTCATTAATGCTTTTCTGTGTGACCGGAGGGAGGAGGCTCGACTGCTCAGCGCCTGTTGGCAACGAGAGAAACTTCCACACAACTTGGCACAGCTCCTCCAAGACCTCTGAAAACCCCTGGCAGTGCATGAGTCACACACACATGCACGCAAACACACACACACACACACACACACACTTCATAAGGATAACTTCCACTTCAGCTGGTTAGGTGGACTGCCTGGTCTCTCTCTTTCTCTCTCACACTCTTTTTTTCCCCCCATTTCACTCTTTCTTTTTCTCACTGCCTGTCTCACGGACATCCCCGGGGCACCAGTAGTTGTTAGTGTCTCGCAGTGGAGGTGGCGGTGGGGGCCGAGGAGCGCCATGGTCTCATTACCTCCACACACTCACCCTGCAGCCCGCAGTGGGGGCCCGAGATGAGGGGTGGCGGACGGAGTCTGATTCGTTTTGATGTTGCGCACATAACGAGGCTCCCTAGTGTTAGTCCCCGTCCTCGAGCGGAGCCCCGAGCAGCCTGACACGCGTACGACGGCGTGGCTGCATGAACGCCTTGGCGCGGCATCCCCAGCAAAACCTCACAAAGGTCAGGGAGTAATGTCTGCTGAATTTTCGGTGTCCTCGGGGCTTTTCTCATTAGCAACCCGGAGTGGGTGGATCTCCAGCGTCAATCAAGAAACACTCTAAGGATCTCCCAGAAGGATAAAGAGAACAAAACCACGCTGCAGTGTGCCTCCGTAACAAAGCAGACATAATACAGTTGGGACTCTTCTGCAACCAAACCTCAGTAAGTTGCAACTAACCCCTCCATCCCCTCCCTCGCATCCACACACACTTCCTCCCAAAACCCCAATTCCCGACCACATGCATCGCACCGTCACACATATCCCGCACTTAATCTCTACGGCTCGGCCTCAACTCTGACAGTCGAGCTTGATAAGGTATCTGGTTTTCCATTATTGTGTCTGGGATGATGGCTGAGAGTGTGTACACATGTACGGCTAACGCCGCGCTGTGTCTGCCTCGCTGATGCTTCTAACTGGTAGAGCCTAATACCACCTGATTGCCAGCGCTCAGAGAGGCTTTGCTCCCAGTCTGCCACCCTCTCCGCTGCCTCCCTCTCCCAGCTCTGTTGTTTGGTCTCTGGAATAATCTAATAGGCACATCACGCCTGAGATGTTTCGGCCTAATATTTCCTCTCAGAGGCAGCGCGGATGTGGCTGGGAGTGAACGCCGGCCGACTGTCTGTTGAAGTGTTGAGTCGTGACAGGGGGCTGGAAAATTCAGATGCATTTTCGTTACACGTTGAATATTTTCTTCTGAAAATGTTACAGCAGAATCGCAAAAAAAATACCAAACTGTAAATAGTAATGCTGCTGTGATTCTACCAAAACTAATACAAAAATGATAAATAATATGTGTTGATTAAAGTGTCACTTCACCTAAATTACCAAAAAACATTTTCTCACTCATCTTTATTGTTATCCAGCAAATAAACATTTAAAAATGTCAACAGTAACTTGATTTCAGAATGAATGTCACTCTCACTATATGAATAATTCACACTGTCAACTATTTTTTTTTATAGACTAGAGGCTTTATTTGGGTGAAGTGGCTCTATGTAAGAATTTAAGTAAAAAAAAACATTCAAATATTAACCAAAAATATCAACAGAATGTGTGAAAATGATAATTTCAACATTACAACGTCTACGTAATGTGTTGCAGAGATATCTACTGAAGTTAGCATGCTAACCAGCTAGCCTAGCGCTGATGCCAGTACAAAGCTCCTCTGCTAACGGTGTGGGCCTAAACACTACACTCCCCCGAACCGCTAGCTGCACAGCTAACTCAGCTAAGTAGCTAAAGGCAGCTAAAGTTGGCAGCAGGTAGCGGTTACTCTGGTGATATGCTGCCCCCTGTTGGTTTTTGAGTATTAATTTGACCTTTGATTATATAATATACACCATCGTTTAACACTTTCTTCCTCTGTGCCATAATGCTCCACTGTTGTCAGAAGATGGACAGATGAAGGAGGAGCTAATTTCCTCTGTTATTATATTCATATTGAGCATTATCTAGAATATGCATGGTGGCAAAGTAAGTGAGAAGGTTGACCGACGAGGTGTTCAGCCAGTTTTGTCCAAATTTGTTGTTAAACGACATATAAATCACAAACGTTACACATGCACTCTGTTTGCTACACAGCTAGCTAGCATGCTACCAGTGTTACCTACCCAAATGACCTTTTCACTTAGAAAACATGTTTAATTTGTTGATGTTTTAACATTTTAATAAACACTTACAAGGGAATTCCAGGCTGAAAATGGAAGGAGTTTAAAAAAAAAAAAAACATTAGAGATCACAGAGGTTTTAATAGGAATGGACTTCATGTAAAGCATCAAATGTGTATTATTCCACTGCTGAAAATAGTCCTTGAAAAACACAATTTAATCCTGTAACTATAACTATATCTATATATCTGACGTTCCGACACTATTCCCCATGAGCCACCAGAAGCAGCTGTCTGTAACATAGACTTAGACAAGGTCAGGCATTAACTAACAGTACGGTAAAAAAAAAATAAACTGTGAGACTGTGAATGAAGATGTCGGTACTTCTTCAACAAAGCTAAACACACTCCAAGTTGTTAATAGCCGTCACTGCCTCACAAAGAGCGGAAGCTAAAAGGAAGAAAAATAATCAAAACCGCCCTTCGGTTTGAGTTTTAAAAAAGACTGCAGGAGCAGAAATCACCAGGAAGGGTTTACAAAGTAGTCCGTCTAATTTCTCTGTTTCTCACCTTCACTCTCTTTCACCCGCTAACCCTGTAATGTATGTGTCTCCAATACACCGACTTCAGCAGAACCGTGATTGGCTCCTTTGTGCTGTCCTATCAGATGGAAGTTTTAAAAAGAGAGGTCTCCTTCAGCCGTCGAGACATCCATTCAGTCCTGCTCTGCTCTGCCAGGCCCACAGAATGAGGCGCTGCAGACGGACGGACGGATGGACGGACAGCGACGGGCAGGTGGAGACGGGATGAAGCAAACTAAAGACTTTCTTGCTGACCACTATCTGACACAGAGGCAGGAGGAAAGCAATCAGCACAGCAGCCAATTCTTACTTTTTTTCCCCCTGCACCAGCATTTTATCACAGCAAATTTTATCTACAACAGATTCAGAGATATCAAAGGAGCTGAGGACACGGGGAGAAATACACACCTGGATTTTACCGACATATTACGCATCAGAACAGCTGGATGTATATACAGTGTGTACATCTGTTGGTCTTAACCAAACCAAATCTTAATCAGATTCTCAGAAAACCTGTAGAAAAATGCAAATTCATGCAATTTATATGTTCCATCCCGCAAATACTCAACACTTCACTTCACTTATGTCACGTACCCAATAAAACACTTAAAGGTGCACAATGTAGTTCTGGGGAAGGAGTTTGAATCAGAACAGAAAGATCTTCATTGACTGATTTTTTGTGCCTAAACAAACAAACTGTTGTTTTCATGACTGAATAAATGTACGGTTTGATTATATGTGGCGGACCCTGCCACTCTTCTACCTTCAAACAATTGTTCAGGGGACCTTATTGTCCTCTGAGAACAGCTTGTTTGTTCAGTAATTTAAAAATAAAAGGTTTGAGTTTGTATTATTACCTCTTTAATCTTCAGTTTGAATTTCTTCCCTCAACATTGACTTTTGTTCAGCAGTCACCTGGTTGCAAGTCCGACTCCGTCTGCTCCATATTTGGTGTTCGACTTCCTCCTTTGCTCCTGTTGTAATTAAATTATAAGCTACGGTGGACATTTAAGTATCATGCTTCATGCACATAATGATTTATTCATTGAATGTTTTGGTTGCACTTTGTCGCAATATATTCTGATTGATACACACAAAAAGAAAAAACAACAAAAAACAAGCTTATTACTCATATTTTGAACTTTTTTTGCTCATTTTGATTCAGGTATTTTTAATTGAAAATACAAATTAGCTCTGAAATCAGGACGAAATCTCACCCAATAATATTAATACTTACCTTTATTGATGTAGCACCTTTCAAATACAAGGTTAGCTGCTGTCGTCACTACAGTTACCTGAGTCTCCACCTTTTGACCGGAAAACAAACGTACCCACACATCGGGTTCAGAACAGAAAATTGCCAATGATACGATATGTGTGGAAAACAGGAGGATGACCAGACGACTGAGATCTACACACAGC
>OMLP01014772.1:0-11303 GCA_900302685.1 Spondyliosoma cantharus
AGGTTTTGGACTTAAAAGCCTTGTGGATAACCATGTGTACTGGAAAACAAATTATACATCTCTGACCCCAACCATCCAAATAAAATGCTAATTTTGGAGCTAAAATCTGCCTCTCTATTTATTTGTTTTTTTACTCAAATGCAGCATTGTTGCAGAGGCTTAATTAGATTGCGAGGTTGTGCAATCTATCTCAAAGGACAATAGCCTTTTTAAACCAAAAAAAAAAAAAATAGTTCACAGTATAGTGTTTTACCAGAGGGGAGAATAAATCATTTATATCCTTATTTATTTATTGTTTACACGCATTGTGTATGAGCAAAGTGCCCTTAGGCCTGTAGGAATTTTCTAGATAAGTCGTGTGTTGCAGGCTGAGGAGTACACAATTCGGCCATTATGTAACACTATCTGTTTGTTCCTAAGCCGAGTCAAGGTCAAAAGCTCATGTAAAAATGCCAATTCTAATCCAGCACCTGTCGGCTATCAGGGATTTGTACTGTAAAGTACTGTAGGTCAGCTCGGCCTTGACCTCAAAGTGAAGAATGCCTCCCAAAACTGCCCAGAGGGGATCCTACATGTACTCCTAGGACATATGGAAGGATGGAGATGAGAGTGTGTGCAGTGCACATGGTGGTATAGCAGCGGTAACGGTCTGTTCATCCGTCACGTGCACAGTGAATTTTTGAATGATGGAAGTCATGGGGACGTTGACTGCTCAGCCGTCACCTGTCCTTCCTCTCCCCTCTCTGCGATTACTGTGGGACCTGGAATTCACAGAGCCACCGCTTGCTCCCGGTAGAGTCGACGCGGACACGGCTTATTAATTCAACCGAATTAGACAGGAGTTTGGTTTTCTACGCCTCACGCAAAACGCAATGAACGTCTATTAGAGAGTAAGCAGTGAACCGTACCTGCCTTTTGTTTTTCAGCTGGTGTAATCAGTGTAGCTGCTCCCTTGTTAATCAGTTCCACATCCTGTACCGCTGAAGAACACTGGTAGTTTTTCATACATCCTGCATGAGGCGAGGAGTTTTTTTTGTTTTGTTTTTTTTTCTAACGGGGCTGTTTTTAAATGACCTTGTCTAGTTCATATCACTTATCAGGGTATGCACAGCTATGCACTCCGTTCGCCAGAGGCAACATGAAATTCTACATGCCCAGTCAGATGAAATCTTCACCAACAAACCGTTTGACCTCGAGGTGTTGTTTCAAGTGCAACTGAGTCAGATTTGTTTTGCCAAATCACTTCCTCAGACTTTGAGGTTTTCGAGCCCAGACGGCTGGTTTCGGTGTACTTCCTTTTGTTTCTACTTTTCTTAATAGAGCGGCTGCACCACTTAAACCTTCGCCTAACTACTTGTTGCTTTGATCTCGGGCAGGCACAGATGTGGCTCATGACTCAGGATCGCTAAAGGGCTTCATCAAATCCTTTTTTTTTTACTTCTTGAACATGCCCAAAGCTAACAACCGTGCAGCCAAGTAGGACATACTTTCAGAAGAAGATCACCATCAAAGGAATAACGTTAGTTCAGAATTTTTTTTTTTGCTTTCTGGCAGGGACCCGGTGAGATCGATACCAGTTGCATATATCCGCCAAGGTTATGACTGAGCTCAGTTCAAAGAACGGACACACCGAGAAACAGCTAGCATGGATCGGTACGAAAATACAAATCCCATCAAATGTTCCCAGGATAAATGAGCTAATGATTTCACAAATGACAATTCTCCATTTAATGGTTATTGATTGGCAGGCTATCTCTTATCTGGGAGAATAACTTAATAAGACACAGCCAATCTTTTTACACAGCAGCAGACCAACAGTCTGCTAGCTTTAGCCCTACATTTAACACAAATATTTGAGCGGGGCATTGATCCTATCGTCTGACTTCGTTGTTTTCCTTACATGTTTTTTTCGTATGAAGCGGATAAACAACATACATGTGTTAATCCGTTTCAGACGCAGCCAGGCTGACTGTTCCATCCTGTTAGCATCTGCAGCCAGAAAGCTAACGGTCTAGCAAACAAGATACAACGTGGGTAACTTATAAGTATTTTGTTTATCAACTAACGTTCTGCTAGCTGGCTTTAGCCTTACAGTTAAACGGATGGATTTAAGAGTGTGTATTGATCTCGTCATCTAACTCACTATCATTGTTCTTATACTACTGGCGTACAAACTAAACAAACAAGATCCAATATGTTATGTTGGGAGCTTCAGAAGGTTTGGCGCAGCTACAGCCAGCAAGCTAACGCACTGTTGCATTTAGCCCTGCATTTAACAGACTCTTTTCATTTTGTTGCTGCATGTTTTTGTGCAACATAAACAAACAACATAAAACATGGTCATTTGAGCTTTAGATGTGCTGTATTTTATAGTGTTTAGGACACAGCCAGGCTGGCTGTCTTACTTGCAGCTATAGCTGAAAAGCTAACGCACTGCTAGCTGGCTTTATCCTTACATTTAACAGATTGATTAGAGTGTGTCTCTTGATCTTGTCATTTAACATACTGTTATTGTCCTTACAACGCTTGCTGCACAAAGTAAACAAACAACATACAACGTGTTAATTAGTGAGCTTCACAAAGGCTGGTGCAGCTACAGCTAGCAGGCTCTAGGTCTGCTGGCTAGATGGGCTTTAGCCCTACATCTAACAGACAGATTGGAGTCTTTGTATTGGTCTTTTCATCTTGTTGTTACACGTTTTTTGTACTTGGTAAACAAGAACATACAAGGTTTTTTTAAGCAGTGAGCCTCAGAAGTGCTGGTTGGTGGATTTTGTGATGTTTTGGCCGCAGCCGGCCTGACTGTTTCACCCCAGTGACAACTACAACCAGCAAGCTAGCGTTCTGCTGGCATTAGCTTTACACTTAACAGACAGATCTTAGAGTGGTATTGATCATTTCATCTAGCTCTTACAAGTTTTTTGTAGGAAGTAAACAAAAGATTCAATGTGCTAATTAGCGAGCTTTCAGAAGTGCTGGAAGGTGGATTTTTTTTTTTTTTTTTACCTTACTCTCCACCAGAAAGCACATTTCCCAAAATGTCAAACTACTCCTTTAAATCACACATAACAGATGAGCAGCTTTATAGTCGCAGCGTAGCGCTGCGCGGTGTACAGTGGTCCAGTTCTTAACGCCAGACCTCTTCCCCAGCTGTAACTCCTCTCCAGGCACTCCCACCCTGCCGTATTGTCATCTTGATGTTCAGATTGCTCCAACGGGTTCATATCTACCAAGCAGTCAAGTCCTGTTTCATTTTTTAACCCTCAGCAGGGGTAAAAAAAAAAAAAAAAAGAATTGATATTCCAGCACTGCACTTCAATTTCACAACATGGATTATCCCCGAAGGAAAGCTGGCAATCTAAGAGAGCCCAGGACATAAAGGCAGCCGCTACTCAGCTCCTTCACTATCCACACCCAAAACATACAACACTGAGCCATTTATAGACATGTGGTGTTAGAGACTGTTTAACAATGCACGGAGAAGGGGGTCTGCTTCAGCTAGAGTGATGCTGATGGTGGAATACATTATATGGGAAATTAAAGGACAATGTATTTTGAGGATTATAATCACTGACATTGAGTGACTGAGCAGTAATTAGAATGTCTATTGTGTGAGAAGCACATTTTCATCATTTATTTGTCATATGGCGCAGCAAGGATGGTTGAAATAACTGCTCGAAATAGCATCTCATTTGCACATTTTAGCTAGCTGACAAACGGATAAAAATAGTAATGCGAGGGGAATTTAAATATGCAGGAAATTATTTGCAAAGCTAATTAAGTTGGATGGGAATGACATTGGTTTTCATCTGCCAGTTTTGTTTTTTTGTTTTTTTGATGCGAATGTCTTTGACGTACAAAATGCGCATTAAAAAAAGCAAACACCTCAGGAATACAACAAGATAGATAAATAATAAATGTGCCATCGTTTTGCTGGCTATCATTGTGGGCTTTGTTGTCAATCCTGGAGTGGATTCTGGCTCCGATGCGCACATTGGATTCCAGTGGCTCCGTATCTTTTTCCCATTAGATACCGCAATATGTGCTGGCCGCATTATTGTTTTAGTCTTTATCCCGAAATATTAACTCCAAAATACGAGCAGGACCTCAATTTACAACTCTCAAGTACTCCCTAGATGTTCTCTTTGGAAAATGGCTGCAGATTGCTGTTCTTACAAGCACCCCAGGGCCCCTTTTATTGACTGTGAAACAATGCTTTCACCAACACCCCCTCACCATCGCGGATTTACAAGACAGCCATCCTCAGCTCCCTCTTGAGTGTGTATGTGTGTGTGGATGGCTGAGCAAGTGTCACAGAGCCACCGAGCCTCCGCGGGGGGACTGCCAGTAAACATGCAGAATACAGACTAGAATCCAATGCAAACCAGCTTCTAAGTTATGCTGCGCCTGACCTTTGGTGGACTTTGAGAAGATGGATGCTACCCAGGCTATCGATAGAAATTTTCTGGCCCGCAGCAGCGAGAGCATATTTCTTACGGTTTCCCAGTCCCTGCATGCTACCTTCGAATGAATAAGTAAGCAGGCGGGATGACAGAGTGTGCGCGCACGGGGCACTTGCCGTCTTTAATGTATTTGTGTATGGGCTCAGTCATTTGTGAAGAATCAATCAATTTCATTTCTATACTGTTGCCCTCTAAGTGTGATGCTGGATCAATTTGTTTGGATTCCTTGAGCCACCGAGAGTGGAGGGGACTCTGTTCCCGAGTCCGGGGCCCTCGCCTCGCAATCACACCGACATCCACCCCTTGATCTACGACTCCCTGCGTTCCCACTGACTGCGGGCGGATATCTCTCCACTGGCTCTCCCTCTGTTTCAGCAGATATTGTTCTGCCTCTGTTCGCGATACTGATTTATCAGCTCTCATTTATCAGGCCCCCATCCCGCCATTATTCTCAGTCCACACACACAGCCATGACACCGTGGTCACGCAGTTGGGGAGGTGGAGGAGGAGGTGGTGGTGAGGGATGGGAAGGAAGGGTGGGGCGAGCGCCCAGACGAGAAATGATGAACGCCGTTTCTTTCATAAGATGCATATCGGCTGTAGCGTGAGATTTTCGGCGTGTATACAAACGCTCAATGTCGCTTTCCGCTGCTGCGAGTGCGCAGGAGGAATTTCTCATCTCGCCCGTGGTTCCTCTTGCATGAGTGGTTGATGTGCTCCACAAAAGGACATGTAATGATAAACCACGCGCACACATTTAAAGACACCTCGGCCGCCTCCTTCTCCACCCGTTCCACGCGTGCACTTTCCTTCTTTATCACAAGCTGAAAATGACTAACAATAGCTACGGTGCACTCTAGAGAAATACTTGTAATTCTCCTGTGAAATAAAATATGCAAAAAAAGAAATGATGGAAAAGGAGAAACGAGAGGAAACAAAGGATCCCTTGAGAGGCTTTTAGATTTATTCATGCCTTTAAACACTTGACATTCTGTCACCCTCTTGTCATTAAGGCCTTACGTCCCTCGGCCATGTCCACAAAATGACCGAATAATTCCCCCCAACGAGAACAAATGCTTTGCTGTTATCGTGCGGTTCTGGCCGCCGACTAGCGAGAGGCTTTCCGCGATCAGTGGCTAATAAATGTGCCCAAGGCTAGACGGCCCCCGAGATCAATGTGCTGCTGATCGTACAACTGGGTCGTTATATTGTTGTCTATATGGAGGAGAAAAGAGGCCACTGGGTAGGCCGGTCTTTCCCGTCTACTGACTCTATTGTAGTCACCCATTCGTATGGATAGCCGAGGGGCTGGAGTGACAAGCCATCAGCCGGAGCAGGAACAAAAAACTCCGGGGCACAGTCGGTCTGAAGAACATCAGCTTTCATTCACCGATCGTCAAAAGAGCGCCGGATGTAATACGAGGCCGGCACATCGGTTCAAGTGGATTTTAATCAGCCTATTATTTGTTTGACATCTGTAAAAATGCACACAATACACGAATTACAGCCCATTACTGTAACGTAGCGTTGAATTAGAGAGTGAAAAAAATCACTCGTCAACTCTGACACATATGTCAAACCATCCGCTCGGCTAAGCAGCGATAAACACAGTGATTATAAGCAGCCCCTTTAATCCTTTTTACACTTTGAATTCAATTGAGAAATTTCCCGTGCTGTAATAATAAATAGCTCACACTGGTCCCTTCATGCTAATACGACGTTGGCCTCAGCCACCGTGAAAAAAGGTGTAGAAACAGATTTACGCGGCGACGACTGGTTGATGTTAAATGAGTTTCCACCGTGAGCTGACTAATCTCTCCTCTGGCCACGGGTGTTTTTTTTTTTTTCTTCCTCTCTTGATTTGACCCCGTAACCTCAATTCTAAGTGGAGAGGAGCTTCAAAAGCAGGATGGCTCACACTGGGAGTGTCTCTGCGCTCCGTCACAGGAAGTTTTCACAAGCCGTGTCCTTTAGAAAGTCCGAGGTCCAGGCCCGGATATTCTCTCAAAGGGAGATTTCGGTAGCGTCACATTGGGGCCTTGTTGCCACTGAGTCCCTCGGCTCATCTGCATGTCTCGTGTAGAAAAGAAATAATAATAACGCACCCAGTTATTGCTGCACCAGATGAAATCTACAGAGAGCTTGATTTATGTTGGTATACAGTCTGCACGTTATGACTTTTAAGGGTTGCATCCATGAAATATACATCTACAATAACACCTTAATAGCTCCGACGCTGGAGAGAGAGAGAGAGAGAGAGAGCGAGAGAGAGAGAGAGAGAGAGAGAGAATGGAAATAAAAAAAAACACTGCTGCTCCACGGTTTTGAATATTTCAAAACATCTCTCGGATGCCTCATGTGTCGCAAACACAATATGTATTTCTTTCCCCCTCCTTTCGCTTTTGTTTTTATGTTTGTCCACGCAAGTATTTTTAGCACCTCCATCCCAAAAAAAAAAGAAAGAAGAGGATTGACTAGCAGCACAAAGACGGATCCTAAACCAAAGACTGCCTCGCTCGACTTGTTTATAGCAGGGAGGGATTGTATTATGGGGAAGCAAATACACAGACTGGAGCCAGATGTGGCCCAATTCCGCAGTGCTGAGGCAGGCAGGTGTGCAGCGTGAGCCCTGGGAAATTCAGGTTAGCATGAGTCTACTGTAAAGATTAACCTTTAAACTCTGCTTGTCATCTATTGGTCAGAGTTGTTTTGTACGGTCTTTCTGCTGCTGCCGGCTCAGGATGTTAAAATACTTAAAATACAAACATTTTTGTTTTTTTTGGTTCGGCAGAGGCTGCTTCCTTTGTCAAAGAAAAGGAAGTGCCAAAAGACAGATAAAGACAGCTGTGCCAACGCTAAGAAGTCCATAAACTCTTCAGTTTATAAACAAGAAGAAATACACGCCTGCCAAGATGGATAAATCATCTTCATGACTTCACAGCCTCAAACACAGAACCCAGAACTCCGAGGCCACTTTATTATCAGTATGTAAAACAGAAACTGGAAGTGGTTTTTGGTCAGGTGCACGAGACAAAGAAACAACAATTCCAGTGCGACTCTCTCATACTGCTGCTTGATATTGTTGTTTCTGGCTGCAGCGTGTGGCGCAAGACGGCCAAGAAGTACAAATACGCAGCAAATACATATGACAGAATGTGAACTCCAGAGATGTCCAGGCATTAAATGTATGATTAAAGGGATATTCCACCAGTTTTACACATGTTAGTGTTTCACAGGTCGCAAGAAGCCTTTCATGGCTTCAGAGGAAGCAGCATTTAATCCGATAAATAGCCTCCATATTGCATTGTGGGTAATGTAGGCACCAGTCTATCATTGTGCTCCTATAACGCTGTTGGACTCGATATGGAGAGACAACAGCAATCCATTCAGTAGAACCAGACATGTCACTGTTTTCCTTCCACACATTCTTCTTTCTTCTCAAAACCTGGGGCCTACATTACCCACAATGCAACTTAGCCAATGAGTGACATCACTGGAGTCAATTTACATTTACATTTAGGGCATTTATCAGACGCTTTTGTCCAAAGCGACTTACACTGATGGCAGTGGCTGTCATGCAAGGTGCCATCCAGCCCATCAGGAGCAGTTTTTGGATTCAGTGTCTTGCCCAAGGACACTTCTTTGGACCCATAAAAGACTTAATGCTACTTTTCACAAATGCGGTAGAACTCCCTCAAGACCTTTAAGCACAAATGGGTAAACTTGGTGGAATTTCCCTTTAAATAAACAAATTACCCCATTTCCTCATCTGTTAATTCATTTAATTACCTGCCTTAGGAATTCATATTTGTGATCATGTATCACGACCTCATGAATCCCTCAACGTCCACAAATCCTCGTTCAATTACACAGCACAGCGCAAATACACAAATTCATTCTAATTAGGTGTAAAATATGGCGGAAACGATGGCCGCCATTCATACAGAACATAACAATTTGGGCTATTATCCTCACGTATCGACGCCGCAGCTTTGCGAATGCAACTCCACGCGTATGTCCCATCGATTTCCCTCATCTCAATATGGACTACAAATTGCATCATTGCAGCCGTCCGTGCATGTTGTGTTACCGCTCCGGGCTCCACAGCCTGATGCATTTTGGCTTTCAGACACGCTTTGCAACCTCAGAGAAGATCCATCAATAACAAGGTATCCAAGGACTGAGACATCAATCGCATATGAGGCCGGGATCAATAATTAATTTAATATAACACACCACAGCTTGAGATCCGTTACTGCCCATTAGTGTCTTAAATAGGAGCCACAGAGATGTCATTAAGACACACTAGTCATGGAATGACTATGCAAAGCCAATAATTCCTTAGTTGTAGCTGGACGAGGGCGAGTCATGAAACATTCATATATTAAATAGGCTTTTTAAAAGGATTCTTACCATTTTTATAAAGTAAAGAAAGGATCCCAAATTTCTAATATTAGCCCGAGAGTCAGTCTGGGTGAAGAGATTTTGAAGTGAGAGCCAGAAGTGGAGGATATTGCCACCCTGTCGAGTTACAGCACTGCACAATAATGTGGTAGCATGACCTTGTTATCCCAGCGTCTCGATGTGAGCTCCAACACCATTAATGACATGATACCGTGATCAATCACACCTTATAATAAGAAAGAGGTGAACCTTGTCTCAGTCCTTCACCTGATTCCCTCTTTTACCTGCCGCTCTGTTCCCTTCTCTCCGTCTGCTTTCTGACACATACGCCTGGTTTTATAGTTTCATTACACCAGCAATGAGTCGATATTTCTCACCCAGAGTTTATCGCGGATTTTATTATTTTTTTCTTATGGAGATGCCGGTGTCAGTTTGACACCTGGAGCAACCTGTCACGGCTCTTCAGACGTGCTGTGAGCTCCGCAGTGGCAGGTCGCATATTGTTTCTTTTTTTTTTTTTGGTTGATGAGATCTCGGAAGGAAAGAAGACATACACATTGTAAATGACAAAGAATAAAGAAGAGAAAGAAAGAGTGATGTTCAAATATTGTATGAAACATCAAAATATCTTCTTTAACTTACCTGTGCAGTGGAGTGTGAACGCGATCTGTTCATCTCCGAGCGAGAATTTGGGATAAAAATGCAAATGAGGGTGTCTGACTCGAGTTTTCTGTGGAGAAACGATTGTGCATGTTTGTTTTTGTCAGCACGCAGACAGATATGTTTATATCAGGTAGATTCACTGTATTGTTTTATTTATTTATTTTTACACAAAAAGAGAGACAAAAAAGGATTACCCATATAATCAGATAATCTCTTTTGACAAAATCGCTACCAGCTCCAAAATGAGCCATTGTGCGACGCCGCAGATAATCTGATCTCCAACCGAATACACACCGCGCGATTCCTTTAAGTGCACTGAGAGAATTTCGATTTAATAAAAGCACACTTTATGCATGAGCAATCCTGGAATCATTACACCAAGCGACATCCAACAGGTAGGCACAAATATATTTCCCTCCTTATTTATTTAGTTGCTTGTTTTGCATATGTATTTCATATTTCGCAGAGCCTCTCGCTTTCTGTCCCCGGCACGCAGAAGAGAAGGGCCTGAGCAGAATGGTAATCTCCAGCAGCTGATGAGCACGTTCGGAGGAGGGCCGAATAACACCCGGGTGGATCAGTGGTCATCTATCATCATTGCTGGACTATTGGGCACAACCTTATCAAGGACGACATCCATGTTTACACATTGGAAATTACCTCAGATGAATATCTGATATAGCTTTTCTCTAGTGTATTACTCCACACGCTTCACAGATAATAAAGTCTTACCGCTACTGATTACATCAGAAAAAAACATCCGTGGCACGATGTCATGTGGAGAAAAGAACGCATCGATCATGAAAAGCGATCTTTGCTATGATTGCATGTAATAACATGAAACAGAGCTAATCGTTCAGATGCATCGTATGTGCGCGTTTGTGAGATGCGTTTCAAAGTATGTGCTGGTGTTAGAGCTGCGGTTCAGAATGAACCATGTGGAGACACCCACACTCTCGCATAAGGCCACCATGACAGGACACTGACTGATGCTAATGAAGGTACTGAGGATGATTAGAATGACCCTTTCTAATATTGAGCGTGAATATCACACGTCTTTTTTTTTTTTTTTTTCAAGTAATTGTTTTTTTCACGCAAGAAGGATCGTTTCCTGACGTGAGTCACATACATTCACACGCGGCTGCCTTTTTGAACTCGTAGAATTTGTGATTACATCTGCTTTTTCACATGTAAATTCACCCTCTTCACACATTGTCACGTGCTGCGAGACTCCTTAGCTCATCCTCAACACTCAGCGGGCCTCGAGGGCTCAATTAGTATTTAGGTTTTTAAACCCTTGTTTAAAAAAAAAATACAAAATATTACCTTATACATTGTACCTTTTAAATGTTTTATTACTATTTCCATGGCTCTTATGGTCCTCCGTACTCTGGGGCTTCATAAGTAAATACTATGATTGGACATCAAGCGCTGGTCTATTATCTGAATGGTGTAATTGATGTGAGAATTTGACTGGCTACACTCCACCAGTAATCCCGCTGTGTTTGGCAGGGAAAAAGCCGGTGTCTTCTAAGCACTTGACTTGAATCTTCCTCTGAGGTTTGATCATCCACCGTACGAGCGATAGAGGAGGACTGCGGGCCCCTTAAGCAAGAGGCTCTCTTCAATTTTTTGCCAATACCAGCCTCCTGCATCTCCCTGCACCCAGGGATAGTATTAAGGTGGACACAATTCCTTTGTGTTTTTCAGACACAGCGATGGCTGCCAGGACTTGCAGGGACTGATTCGCAAAAGAGAGAGGGGGGGGGGGGG
>OMLP01014772.1:16090-38892 GCA_900302685.1 Spondyliosoma cantharus
AGCTTTGATCATGCTGAGATTGTTTGCTGGAGCCTGTCGCCGCTCTCTCTCTCTCTCTCTCTCTCTCTCTTTTTTTTTTTTTTCCCGTCCAATCATTCCCAGCGCCAACAGTGTTGTCCTGAACTCTGGTGACACGGAGAAAAAAAGGGAAATCAACAATGGGCCTCATTTGCCAAACGAGAGACGCAGAAAAATGTGTAGCAAGAGTGCCGCTAATAACGTGCAATCAAAAATAATTAAACTGCCAGTTTGACAGTGGCTAATCTTTACAAACATTTGGCAAGACAGGTTTTTTTGTTTTGGCTCCAGATCCTGATGCCTGTCAGGGCACCACGCAAATGTTTGTCTTCCCAAACACTATGTAAACATAGATAAATTGGGTTTAATAAAACAGCCTGGGTATCATTACACTAGCGTGGGTATTACATTATTTATCATTTGTCGTGTCTGAACATTTAAAGCTGTGAGACTTTCCAGAAAACCAATTTTTGCTTGAACCTAATATTTTTCTTATCTCCTTTATTCATTACAATTTTTGGGGGGGCTTGACAGGCGGAAGCAAACAAACTGCGACGAGGTTCGCGTTTTCTTGTTTTTTTTCCCACATCGTAATTGCTCTCATACACCCATGCGCCTACAAGTGTATTTTTAAAAAAAATTTTTTTAAATCAGGTTAAGTAAACACTGGCAGCAATCAGCTCCTTCCCTAGAAGTATAAAAATGTTCTCCTCCAAGGCGCCGGATCAAGAAACACTCTCTCTTTGGAGATTGCTCTTTGTCGTCTCACAAGAAAAAATGCCGCCTCTACCAAGGACCCTCCTTGATACGAGTTCACGGTCACTTCCTTTGAGAGAAAAAAGCGCACCAAAGCCGGACGCAACAGACAGTCAGGAGGAGAGAGGATTGACAGACAGAAAGGTCACATTGACTCCGCGGCTAATCTCCATCCTCCTCCAGTCAAGTATACATGCTGACAGACAAATGAGCTCCTCTCAGATACATTAACACCGTAGATAAATCCGCCGCTTCGATGCGAAAGGCGCCACCGTAACCTCGCACAACAATACCTCTCCTTTGTATCCCGCTGGGCCATCTCTCCATTAGCCCCTGTGATTTGGAAGTCTGATGACTCTATCACAGGTGACAGTGACAAGGAGGTCCCCTCATTACACTTCATACACAGCTGATACGAGCACAGCTGTGCACTTCAAAAGGATTCCTGGACGATCCCTTTTTTTTTCGCCGCTTTCACTCACTTTATCATCCAGACACAATGACACCATGTGGCCAATGAATTACAAGCCAAGGCGGATGCTAAAGAAGTGTGTCTCATGAATTATTCTCTGCATACGTTTTGCCTAAAGAGGAGAAATTGTTCCATTTAACAAGGAAAATATTCCCCTCCTTATCTTACGAGGCGAGGGGGCCCTGCGAGGAAACCATAAAACAAAAAGTGAACACCTGGAGCCGGAAATATGGATTCGCGAGCTACCCATTTGAACATAAACATCTATTAAACGACCTTGATACTGACATGACGCCGCCGTAGCTGAGAGAAGAAGAGCAACCTCGAATGTTGCCATCTATACGTTTTTGATTCCGCATTGAGTCGCAAGTTTAAATCAGTGGATATTTACAAAAAGCAGGAAATCAATCATATTTCCCCCGGAATTATGGCGCGTGTGCGTGTGAGGAAGTGTTTGTGTAGCAAGACGGGGAACTGGCACGCGGCATATGGTTGCTCTGCCAGTCCTACTTTCACAGTTCGCGAGGTGCCAGAGTAGTCAAAGTGATTTTCCTAACATGCCATGTGTTCCAATTGTTCTCAATTTGCAGCCGCTGAAACACAACGAGGAAAGTAAAAAAAAAAAAAAGTGGAGGAAAAAAAAGTGAGGACAGCACATTATCCTGTTCGTCTATCTTCGCTGCACTCCAGATTTGTTTAGCTAAGCGGCTTAAGTTGCACGTAGGGAAAACGCGTCCTATATGACGAGCCGTCTGGTTGGTGAGCTTTTTCTCTGACAATCCATCCGTCTCCGTCCGTCCGTCTGTTCTGGCTGTTTGGCGTTTTGTGCTGACCCCGACGCTTCTCCTTCCGCCGCGTAGGGACCCGCCTGAGATGAACAGTAATTCTCCTTTCGACTCACTGGACCCACACTTAAATTAAACAGCTAATGTTTTAAAGAACTCGGTGTAGTTTTCTGCCCTGCGGGGATCCGGAGAGACTCGCAGGCCCAACTTAACTTCTGTCAGAGCCATTCCCTTCTTTTTTTTTTGTTTTTTTTGTAGCATTGATTTTTGGACCAGGGAGACGTGGCTACTGCCCTCTCCCCCGTATCACATGAGCTCTATTTGAAGCAGTGTGTGAGGGATGGGCAGTGGTGTGTGTGTGTGTGTGTGTGTGTATGTGTGTTAATGTTTCTTACTTTTACAGAAAAAGTCACGTTGGAGCATCTTCACATTCTTACAATATCCCTTACACTCACACAATGTACTCATGTAGCTACGCGGAGATATTCTATGCTAAGGTGAGGTCAACTCTTTCAACTCTTCTACCGTTGTTTATGTACATGTATATATATAAAAAAACACATAGTACATGCTTCAGAGTTTGACACTTAACACTGTACATCAGCTCTGGCTGACGAAGCATCAATGGCTCGATCTCAGATTGTTGCGGTGGAGCATAAAAAGATGTCGGACATTTCATTTCCCGGCGACCTGACGTTAACCAGGAGCAGCCCTAAGTCAATGAGTCGTATCTCGGCTCACATCCTCTCCTTCCTGGTGCGGACCCTGCTGGTCAGGACGGACGATCGGAAAAAAACAACCTCTGTGCTTTCTTCCGCAATGCTGATGAATGTATTTCTGTACTAGGTAATACTTATTTCAGCAGTAAAGCCAGGGACCAGCTACCGGACGCTGGTTGCCACGAGGCTGGGAAACGGCCTAGCGTGGCCCTGTCCAAAGGTAACTGAATCTGCGGACCAACACCTCTAAGAATACATCCGCATTGAGCTGTGTTTGTGTTTATTTGCCAGGCAACCATTAAAATAATGATTTGATCGGCTGGGGCTGTCTGGCCAACTCTTTCCCAGAGGTTAGCTGCATATGGGCGTAGCACAAAAGTCTGGACTCTGTATACAGGCATTCACTATTAATTCTTCCATAAACCATGGCTATTCGTTTTAGTATATTTTGTGGGCCCTGCTCACAAACGCACCACTCCCCGAGTCTGATGCCTGTGACTGCTTAACTGTGAGAAGAAGGTGAGGAAGGAAGAAGAGATCAGCACACATAACATAACTAGTTTAACTAATAAATAAAAATGACACATTGTGGTTTTTACTTGGAGGTTCTCTGCTCAGTTCTCAGTTTCTTTGTCGTGTGGCTGCTACACCCAACAGTTACCTTTTGGACGGAGCCAGGCTGGCTGTTCTCCCTTTGTTTGTGCTAAGCTTAACTAAACGGCAGCTGGGTTTATTTACCGTACAGCCATGAGAGTGGTATTGATCCTCTCAACTAACTCGGCACAAAAGAGACAACGCATATTTCCCAAAATGTTAAGCCACTCTTTTAGCATGACAAACAGCTGATTCGACTGACATTTGATCACCTGTCCCGATCATTACAAAGCTAATATCAAGTGCACATTTTGTCGGCTAAGCTTCAAGGACTCTCCAAGTGTTTTGTTTTTTTTGTGTTTCTTTTGTAGAGATGTGTGAGATTGCTGCAGAGTAATAATGTGGGAGTGCAGGCTAAGACCAGAGGATCACTGGCTGAGCACTGTGAGCTGCTATACTGTCTCCCTCAAAAGTGGCTGTGTGTGTGCAGAGAATGAAATTTACCAGCACAGGAAGGCAAAGTGGAAAGAATAGGCTGTGTTCGCGCGTGAGTGTGTATTCGAGAGCAACTTTATGCGCCCGTACAGTATAGCAGTTAGACTATAGGTGCTTTTGTGCAGGAGCGTATGCATAATGATTCTCTTCCCCTCCTCTCTGGCTGCTCAGCGGAGATCAGCCGAGTGTCACAGGGGAAATAAACAGCAGCAGCTCAGCAGGATGGGGCTAATTAAACACAGCGCCTCAGCACTGCAGCCAACAGACTACTGCAGCTTGGACCAGTCTAGACCTGACTGGCCCCCGCCAAAGACCCGCCGTTGCCATGATCACCGGCTGCCACAGCAAGCAAATGCCAGGGAGGAAGAGGAGGTGGAGGTGGTGGTGGAGGAGGAGGAGGAACTGGACGGCACCTATAGCTCATCCCCTGCTATGTGCAGCAGCTATAAAGCAGAGGGCTGGGCAGCACTCAGTCAGCACAGCAATGAGGGAGTCGTGAGGAAATGGAGCGAAAACTTTGCTTTTACTTCTTAGACCGGAAAAGAATGATTTAAGGCAGAACGGGGGCTGAGGAACCTATATTGTAACTTTGCCAAGTGTTTTAAACTTTGGGAAACTTCAGGGCCAAATGAAATCGACAGAACCTTCCACGCCTTGTCCAAATCCACACTCATTTATTTATGACCAAATATGTCAGCCTGAATCAGTCGAATGTGAATACATTAGCGGTTTCGACATTGTGAGGTCTGTGTATTGTGTTGCACGGATATCTGCAGAAGTTAGCATGCTAACCAGCCAGCCCCATCCCATCCCATTCCCGTACCAAGGCTCCTGTGTGGGCATCGTGAACACAGACACTCGCCCCATCCCAAAGCTCGCAGTCCAAACCACTAGCTGCACGGCTAAATGGGGTAGTTAGCGGTTACTCCGGTGATTTATTGCCCCGTATTTGTGTTCCTGCAATGTTGAACAGCCACTATTACTAATGAAAATCTGCCCACATGACTCAGACGGAAATGTTCACTATTGAGGTAGTGTTTAAAAGTTTTATTATGTTTTTTCCTGTTCGCCCGGCTTCCTTACTTCCTCTCTGAGAGCTGACCAAATGAAACGTACCACTGGAACAAAATTACAGATATATATTTAAGATAATATAACCACACAGCTCATATGTAACAAAGGTCTAGTTGTTTTTAGATATTTTAAAGCAGAAATGCGACATATTGTGTGCTCAAAACTTGAATTTGTTATTTTGAAAAGGGACGGCGCATATTCATCATTCATCATCAACATTCAAACAAGTTAGCTGAAAGGCTAGTTGATTAAAAATATATACTGTATATATAAAACATGTACAACAATGAAATAAAAACACCAGTCTTCATATTTTGGGATGTCAACAAACCATTTTCTTGGCATTACACTTAAATGGATGATATGATGGGGACTCGCAAATTAAACTGCTCTGGAGGAGAAGACTGAAAGGCTAAAAGCAGCTTTTCTAAGTGGGATAGTCGCCTCCAGCTGCACCTCCAGCAGCCCTGATAGCAGTAGCTTTGAAGTTGATGAAACCAGACAGAGGATATACGCCTCACGCAAGTATTATATTATATATATCTTATCGATAAATCATTATAGCTGAATCATTACCTCCGCCAGGAAGGGTGTGTCCATCTGTGCCTGTTTGAATGTTTGTCGGTCGATCGGTTTGTCAGCTGGATTACACAAAAACTACTGAACCGATTTCCACGAAACTTGGACAGAGGATGGGTCTCGACCCGGAATAAACCCGGGTAAGTCTTGGTGCGTATCTGGACAAAGGGAATATTTTCTCGCTGTCTTTAAGAATGTGAGATTTTACGACGTTTTTGATAATTTCTCTGGGAATAATGGACAGATCTTGAGGAAGCTGCTATCTATGAGTGAGTACAAAAAGGGAGTGCGTGCCATTCTGGTTATAAGTTTATTATTATTACTAGAATTTGCAGCTGGTTGAGGTGATGCTACTTTTAATTTCCTTATATACCGTTGGCAGTTTATTCTATAGCAGTGCACCTTATTCAATAAGCTGATATTGGTTTTGTGTGTACACAATATATGTAGTAAATTAAAGTATACCCCCATGAAATGCGGTGTTCTTCTTTGTATCCAGGACTTTAATAAGTAAAAAGCTCTTATACCTGACAAAAATGTTTCATAGTGTGAGCCTCACTTGAGGCAGAGCACAGAGTTTGTGTAATACGTCATGAAACAGGAGGAGATGTTTCCCAGGCTACTTTCCCCCCACCGGTCGATGAGCAGAGAAATGTTCAGTGAAAATGAAATATCAGAGCTGCCCTCATGTGATTTACAATAGCAGCCTGCAGTGAGAGCTGCTCCTCGCTGTGTTTTTTAAGGTCTCGCAGGAAATTATGACAAGCTTTTTGTGAACGCTTGTGCGAAAGGTGTGAATTGATATGGTTGCTGGTAAAGCAAGAACTCGGCTTAGTCCTAATGCGGTGCTTGTGCAGCACCAGCTCTCACAGCCCTGACTCAGGTTTCAGTTCCTCCTGGTTCACTACAGACTTTCCTCCTTTATTGTGCAGGACATAATAGGGGATGACAGCAGAGATGTTGGCGAGACGGAATAACATGCGGCATAGCGTTTGAATTAGAGCAAAACCCACAACACACCCTGGCATGTGCCTCGGTCATCCGATCCACTCAGCGCTGTATTGGCCTGTTCTAACCTTGTATATTTCATTTGACCTTTTGACTCTCATGGTGTCACTTAAAATAAGCAGCTCCATCTCTAGTGCTATTCTTAAACCACTTATACTGCCAGAGAGGGAGAAGGAGAGGGGGAGGAACCCTGTTCTCACTGTGATGTTTATCTGACATTTTCCACTGGCCTGTGACTCAGTGGGCTGTGATTGCTAGCAGAACACATCTCTTGCTAGCTCTCCCGACGCTGGCTTCAGGGCACCGGATGCTGCATTCCTGCATCCCTCGCTCACACAAGAGCCAGTAATGACAAAATATCCCACCAGGATTAGAGGGGGGGGGGGGTTGTTTGGACACATTCACGGTCCTTGTTTCCTGCATCTGGGTATTTGTGTTGAATGCATTCATGTGCATCTGTGCTTTTTATTATCCTGGCCAGGGGACTGTGAATTCTGTCTACACCCAGAGCCAAAGTGTTTTATTTTTTTCTATATTAAAGGGGCAGCTCACCTTAAAAATACAAAATACAAATTTATTCTTATTCCGTGTAGATCCTTTTGATGTATGTTGGCAATTTTTTTGAGGCATCGGCCACAGAAACGTCTGCCTTCTCGGGATTATAATGGAACTAGATGGCGCCCGGCTTGTGGTGCTTAAACTGCCAAAAATATACATATATGAAACTGAAACTCTCCAGAAATCACGGCCCAGTTCCTCGAGATAATAAACAGACCTTGTTGGAAGCTGTTTTGTGTCGGAATTGTTTCCGTGTTTCCCACACATAGACTTTACTTTTGGAGGGTGGTTGACCCATTCTAGCAGCGTTTTTTGGTTTATTTTTTGTATCCATCAGAGGGAACAATGCCACCCACAACAGATTAAATAGAAGATTAAACGTAGCATGAATTCACTCACGGACAAGAGGATGTGAAGATTAATGGCTTCCTCCTCAGATAGATAGTTAGCTTAATTAGCCAGCCTGTCTCTCTCTTTCTCCCAGTGTGCATCTGATTCAACTTTTCACAGCAGCAGGTGAGCCTATCCACATAAACCAACAGAGAACACTATTCCAAACAACTGCCTACAATAAATAGGAGAGGTCACATCACAATCAGTGAGTTTTACAGGAGGGGTGCCATAACAGAGAACATCCTTCAATCTCTATTAAATGTTGCAGAGATCCTGATTCATGCTCTGGTTTCATCAAGCCTGGATCATTGCAATGTCTTATTTTCCGGGTCTGCCACGTGAGAGTACTCAAAGTCTTCAAATCGTTCAGAATGCTGCAGAGTCTTAACACGTACAGGAAAATTCGATCATATTAAAACCAATCCTAGCCTCACTGCATTGGCTCCCAATTCACATAAGATCAGGCTTTAAGGTGCTGCTGATGACACACAAAACTGTATGAGGCCTTGCCCTGTCGTACATGTCAGATCTCATTATACCATATATTCCACCTCGTGCATTATGCTCTCAGAATTCAGGGCTCCAGACAGTTCCCAGGGTTAAGGAGTCAGCTGGCTGCAGGGCATTTTCCTATCGTGCCCCCTTCCTCTGGAATAACCTCCCTGCTGACATCAGATAATCTGGCTCTATTGATGCCTTTAAATCTAAACTCAAAAGTTATTCTTTTGACTTAACCTTCAAACAGTCGTTGATTTCGACTGCTAGCTTCTTCAGTGGGTTGGTCTCAGTGGCAGTGAGTTACCTATAGAATTAGAATTCACATTGTCCTGCCGAAACAACAGAACAATCTGCTTATTCTGAATAACATTACATTTCTCTATCTTTTTTAGTTTTTGTTTTCTGTTCCCACGAGCTGCAAGCTGTGTCCCTCACTCACCCTCACTCTGTATAGCTTCCTCCTCCTCTCTTCTTTTCATTCAGGCTCCCTCCTGACGGGCCGTGGCCCCCCTGGGAACATCTACCTGTCCTGGCTCCTGCTGACTCACATATTCTGGATCGTCATAACTTGGGCTCTGCTGGATCAGTGCTCTCCTCTTTTACTATATCCTTATATCTGTATTTGACAAATCTTCACTCTGATGTTTTCTTGCAAATTATCTTGTGTGGCCTGCCCTCTTCCAGCTCACCACGGTGGAGAGGAGGTTGTGTGGCTCAAGCACCACTTGGCGATGCCTTGGCCTGCTCAGTCGTCCACCTGGATCCACAGACTTTACACATATCATATAAATTGTATCAGATATTCTGTCAATACAATTTATAAATTGTGATTTTGTTGTTCTTCTCTGTACATGCAACATCTATTGCATATCCGTTCTAGGAGGAGGATCCCTTCACTGTGGCTCGTCTTGAAGTTTTTCCCATCTTTTTTCCCCCCTGTTAAAAGGGTTATTTGTTTTCTGAATATGCCAAGGTTTTCAGAGGATGGACAGAGGATATCGTTCACTGTCCAGGCTGTAAATCCCACTGAGGCAATGTGATCATGATTTTGGGCTATATCACTAAAATTGATTTGATTCTATTTGAACCTGCACATGTGAAGTCTATGTGTGGGAAACACTGGTGTAGTTTGGTTGAACAAAAATAGTTCCCATGTGAAAGTGCTCATCATCTTGAGTAACTGGGTCACGATTTCCCGTAAAGAGACATTGATGTTGAGTTTTTCAAATGTAGCCTATTTTATTTGCCGCTTTGAGCACCACAAACTGAGCGCCATCTATTCCCATTATATTCACGAGGCGGCTGACATCTCTCCAACACTCTGCAAGGCACGCCAACACAATCCAGATGGATAAACTGCGCTACAGGTGAGAGGAAAATATCTAGAATACTTTTGATTTTAGGATGAACTGGCCCTTTAATAATCCGATCCTTGAGCATTCAGACAGCTATAAGTGGCCATAGTGTGCATTGGATACAGTACAGCTGTTTCCTCCTCACTAACCTGCCCTTGTGTGGAGAGATGTTGGTAAGTGTGAGCCTCCGCTGTGGGAACTTTAAAGTTACGGAATGATGAGATTTTTGCTTTCATTGGAACTCTTCTGATCCTCTCACTGTGCGCCTGTTTAATGATGGGCGATGAGGAGCTGCACAGCTCCCCCGGGATGATTCTTAATCAAACACAAATGTATGAAAAAATCTTTTTTTTCCCCCCTCTTCTATAACTATTATTATTTTCAGCTACTGGCTTCTGTGCTTCAATGCACCAAAAAAAAGGAAGGTGCGTTTCTTTATGTTCTGTTTAATGAACTTATCTCCGAAAATGGATTGCAGGGAACGATATGTCCCTCGGAGTTGAAACATCCGCCATTACTTTCATCCTAGACGATAGGTGACAGGCTGTACTTTACCATATAAGATAAAAGCCTGAGGGATAATACATGTCGAATGAACATGTGCAGCCTCAAAGCAGAGGTATAACACAGACGCAACCTTGAGGAAACTTGTATAAGTAGCACCTACGTGGCAGCGTAATGGCCAGGTGTCCTGAAACAGCAGGTGCGGGTGGCACTCCTCCATATTCATATTTCACATTCATTCATGTTTCACAGTGGAAGAGAGAGATTAGCATACACATCATGTCACATCCGCCTGCCAACTTATCTCAAGTTTTATGCCGCGCCGGTTACTTTAACGATTCTTTCACCCCAAAAAAGTGAAATTTAATGATTCCAGATGTCACGCGCTAATGTATTCAGTAATTGTATATGCTGTGTGGTTTTCAGAGCATCTTGATGACCATATTAACATATTTCAGAGCAGACAGCACAGAGAAAGGCAAAACAAACATTCTGGGAAAAGATGTTTCATTCGTCCCTGATGCAGAACAGATTTTAGGGTCATTTCTCCTCAAAAAAACCACAAGGCCTCCCGTAATCAGAACCACATGTGGACCAGGGTGCAGAGTCTGGTCACCAAAAAATCAGCAGTGTTAACAACCCAGAGCATTAGCCTTGACACCTTTTTCCATCACTCTGTTTGTCTGCTTTCAGGAGACCGATCGCAGATCATTTTTCATTCCCGCGGCTCGCTCTCTGTGGACGCAAATTACCGGACCATATCCGCACAGGGCTGCCCGCATGTACTCTTGTACTTTGCACAGTAAGTCAGCAGTGAACAGACCAGACAAACACAATTTAGCTTCCCCTTACAGCAGAGATGACAACAAATGGAATAATCAAGGAGGTATGGATGCGGCGTGGTCTGACCACATGACAGCAAAGCATTAATCAATGGCAACGGTGGGGTAAGCGTTGAGGCTGTTTTGTCAGAGAACATGATGAGAGAGTTGCACTCATTTCACAAACCGCAGTGGAAGAATATTAGAGCCTATAGGAACGCAATTTCAGATTCACCTACAAAAACATGCCTTTTTTTTCTTCTGATAATCAGAACTGAAGGAACTTCTTGAATGAGAGGTGAAGCATCTTCGAGAAACTCAAAACTTTTTAAATTACGCTGTCAACTTCTGAGTGAAATTCATGATTAAATATAAATAATCCAATCAAGAATTTATGTTCTGCCTTCATGCATACAATAAACAACTATTATCTGTATTAAATATGGAGCTTCAGAGGCAAAAAAAACAATAAATATGGAAGCGTTTCAAATAGCCAGCAGGGGGCAACTCTTCTGGTTTCAGGAAGAAGCCTGATTTTATACAAGCTTATGAGAAAATGACCCTAAGAATTACTTGACTTATTACCTCTGTTAACAGTTTCCTTATGGGTTTTTGGGCTCAGCCGCTAGTGTCGGGTCCTCTTCAACACAGCATGATGTTCATTTTGTACATTTTGGTTCCATTTAAAAGTTAAATATATGATGAAGCGGGCTCGGCTACTCTGTTATTGACAAATTGCGACTCGGCTAATCAGGATATCCTGCCCAGCTCCACCCTCACGTCCAAATATGTTCATTTTTGACAAAACCAAGATGGCGATGTCCTTAATTTCAAACTTGAGGCTTCGAAACAGTGGTCCACAACCGATGGGTGATGTTTACACTTGTGAGAAACGCAATTTAAACTCTAATAGCATTGGGAATAGCTATATTTTCTTTGTTGTATTCAGTAATTGATTTTTGAATCAGTATTTAAGTATAGCGATAAGGCACAAAAACAATCAAAAACAATACAGTACTTTCTTGCACTTCTTGCACTTTTCATGGCTGTGCATCCTGTTATGTCACCTTTTTGGGGTAAAGTTGGGGTGTCAGTGTAAACATCTAGACATCGTGAGTCCAAGAAAGACTTTGAACCACAAGAAGCTGTCCATTAGTCGTCTGTAACTGAACTCGATAAAGATTTCAGTCAAATGACACTGAATTGACGTCCTTCTGAAATGTTCTGCTCAGTAGGAAAACCACATGAAATGTGGAAAATTTACATTTAATAGTAAATATCACTTGAGTGGCAATTTATATTGAATACATATTTCTTCTACCTAGAGGAAAATGATGTAAAATTTGAAATACATTGATAAGTGATCCATATCTGATTGCTTCTCAGGTACCATTACTTCTCGAGGAGTATTTTACGGTCCACAATTTTCTCTGATGTCACTGGCTTCTCAGGCCTAAGAAGCTGTTCTTATACAGACATTTTCATCCGACTGAAGGTTCTTGAACACAAGCTTTTACTATTTATAACCAACTTTCATTTCTTGGGTCATTTTCATTCCTTTTCTTCAGATGTTATGGACAAAACTCACTTTCAGGATGCAAAAAACAAATGAAACTCTGCTGACAGAAGTGTTTTCCATTTTGTTTCCAACCCAATCTCTTCACTTTATTGTGAATTTCTTAATGGCCTGAGGGACTGTATGTAATCATTCCTCAATATCAGTTGATATGCCAGAACCCCTTCTTTCAATAAAATCACAAATTTCATCTCGCTCCAGCATTATCTCTTGACTGAGTGCTCATAATCTCTGCAATAGGCTGCTCTGGTCACTTGCTTTCTAGCATTGAGCTGTAAAATATGAGGAAGAGCTTAAACTGTCAGGCTTCATGACATCAGCCTATGCTTTTAATGGATTAAACTAATAATTTATAGCTAAAAAGCAAGCATGAGCACATAAACCAACTGGGAAATTATACATACATTTAGTTTTTAATTGTGGATTTGTGAGGAAATAAAACGGTACACATTTTTGAGTAATTCTGAGAGATCCTCTGCCTTTTATCATATCATATATCCATGTATACTTCACATTGTACTGTATATTTTCTATTGGTTGTAGTTATGCCTTAAAACGTCCATTTTGTGCTTTGCTTCACAATGCATTCGACTCATGGTTGTTCCCCTATGACATCTGTTATCTCGTCTTCTGTGTTTAATTTAGGAAGAGGCAGCGCGGCCTGCTTTCATCTCTGCCCATAGCTGAACCTCCATCCCTACTTTTTCTTTTGTGGAGAAAATCAATTTATTCATTCATCTGCCTGCAACCGAGTCATGCAGGGACAAAGAAAAAAAAAAAAAAAAAGGTACCTTCAAGAACAAATCCACCAGTGGCTTTCTGGAAGCTAATATTCAATTCATGAATAACATTTTTTTGGGGGATGTTTCAAAGAAATCTAGATCAGTGTTTCTCAAACTTTTCTCCACAGTGTACCGCCTCAAAACATACGTGTATCTACAAGTACTGCCAGTCTGACCATTGTGAAAACACAGTAGCATGGGCTGCTCTATCCGCATAATTGATTTGCGTCATTTTAGGTTTAAAGGTTTAATAAGTTGAAAGCATTAAAACATTATTAACATGATGTAAAGAAATAACAATTTTGACTTCATATCAAAGACGTCTGAAGCGATATGTACTGCAATTAGTATGCAAGCAAGCTAGCCCCGGGGGCTAAACTTCTTTCTCCCAAGGCTCCAAACCTCCTGTGCTAACGCTGCAAACACCAACCCTCCCCTGGTAGTCCAGCTAGCTGCACGGCTAACTGAGCTAACAAGCTGACAGTAGCACAGTCATGGATGTATAAAAAGAACACAGTTGGCAACTCTTAGCAGTTATAATGGTGATATGCTGCCCCTATTTGTTGGGAGTGTGAATTCAAGATGGTCCAATTCTAACGTAACGCACCTTTAAACTTTGCTAATCAAAATGTCTTGCTGTCATTTTTAGCTAACTTCCTGTACGTTTTGCAGTTAGCAATCCCCTCCTGCCGCTCTACGACACCACACCAGCACACAGCGGTAATGGCCAGACATAGCAGCAAATGGGAGGATAATGATCGTGGGGCGTTCAAGAGCAGACAGGACCGCCTCTTTATGGAGTTCTCTGTCCTGATTGGATAAAGTGGGGCCAGAAATGTTCTTCTCTATTTCACTGCATGAACACTGTTGGAAAATAAGAGCTATTTAACACTTATTAGCTTTAAATATGTCATGTTTGCAGTATATGCGTATGAATTTTGACACATACCTGATGGAATGGCTACACACGCCACAAAGTCGTGTATCCAATGAGAGTTGTTTCATCTCACCAGATTGTGGTCTCTTCCCCCCCTCCTCCCCGTGTTGCCTAATGGTGCTTGCAGTGTTTTTCTATTTTCATTTTCAGTTTTATTGATTTATTTATTTCGGTAGCCACTCTGACAGAAATGATCTGATAGGATCAAAAAAAGCACGGGGAAGCCTCGGCTCCTGCAGTATTAATCATAGTGGTGAGGTAGGTCTCCTTTTTGGATTGCCTTTGTCCCCGGCTCTGGTGTAATCAAAGGGTCAGGCCTCGCTGTTCGCCACCCGAGAAGCGACATTTAACGAGGATGTCGTGTCCTGGCTCTCTCAGTCACACCAACGTTGCTTTCAGTGTCGGCCACTAAACACGTAACGGTGCTGATTATAGCGTTTTATTTTCAGTCTTCATAGTCCAAATACCTGGATGGTCCTCGCATTGAGGAGCTGGCATTTCCAAGTAATTGTTACTCGAGCACAACAGCGAAATCAACATCCAAAATATCAACCCAATGATAGATAAACTGATCATTTTAGCAAAAAAAGTCATCCAGAATCATTTATATATCTGTTTCCTGTTGGGAGTATCTGTCGTAAATGCTGACAGATGAAAGCTACAGTAACTAACAGAATGCAAGACATGGCCGTGACTCATGGGGGAATAAATATGCCTATAGCCGCAGCAAATTGGTCTTTTTCCAAATTGGAACCATTCCTTCTTATTTTTTTTTTTTATATCAGCAGAGAAGCCTGCGAGCAAGTTCAGGCAGGCAACTTAAATTGCACTGCCACACTCCCACATGAAGTACTCTGCTGGCTGAAATATACATTAATGCACCCTTTGCTACAGTGTGGTCTCTGTAAGCTATCGGCAGCGGCCCTGCTCATTAGCTACGTCTGCTGTAAGACTTGCTGCTGCCGCCGCTGCTCATCTTGCTTTTCATAGGAAAACTTACCTGCTAAGAGTCTAATCAGTTCACTTTAGAGAGGCTTTGTGGGCGAGATAATTGTGCTCGCACATTGCCTGCCTTCGCCGAGGCGTGGAGTTCCTCGACTTAATTTGTTGGTTGTTCTTTATGTGAGCTCTCAGCCTCCGAGATGCAATCCAAGCAAGAAGACAGTTTTTGCCTTTGTGTGCTGAGGTAATTTGAGGTCAGTGCAACTGCCACATTGTTTTCTGCTGGGATGCCAGGGACCACCGCTTCAATTCAGCAAGCACACTTCACCAAACTGTTACGTGTCATTGTCTCGGCTCTGTTGTAATGTTGTGTGTCCATGGCAAAATCAGCAACCTACAAGGCTGTGAGACTGCTGACTGTGTGTTATATATAGATGTGCTCCTGGGCGATGTAACTGCCGGCTGTTAATTTCTGCTTCCTAAAACAACTCAACACCAAAAACTTCACACTGCAGCCATTTTCCTCTGAGATTGTGCTCAGGGTTGAAAGCTCAAATGCTGCTGTGTTCCTGGTTGCCGCTTCCTGATTGATCAGCGACTAAAAAGGTGATGAATAGTGAAAATATGGAGGGACATAGCCATAGCCATATCATAACATTATAGCATTAGCATTCCTAGTTAGCATTACTGTTTTTTAGCCTGAATCTTTAGTGTTTCACTTCACTTCAGCCGATCGAGCAGGCTAACCTCCAGCTTAGCGCCCGCTAACTTTAATGTGGTTAGTAAATTTAATTGTGAGACTCTCTGTGTTGTGTTGCAAAGATACAAACTAAAGTTAGGATGCTAACAACTACCCCCAACCTGTCCTATTTTAATGCTCCTGTGCTGGTGGTGTAAATACTAACAATTCCCTTAGTTTTACGGGAACTCCAAGTCTTGACAACTAGCTGCACGGCTAACTGAGCTAAAAACAACTTTGTTTTGAACTGGAAAGGTGGGCAATTCTTACATATTGCACCTGTGAGACACCTGCACCTTAGAGTGACTAACATTTAAAGTACAACTCTTGAACCTATGTCTTACAAAGACAGACAGAGCTATTAACTCCCTCAGAGGCCAACTAATGTCCTGGTATGTACAGCAGCGCTGCATCGCGTTTCCTCCACTGGAAGGGCACAAAAGGCCACAGTAGCTTGCATTATATTGTGTTTTATTTACCATAAGGGAATCCACCGGGGCAACAAGTGTTCTCTATTTATGTGCAGCCATTAGTGCACTGCATCACTTTTGTACCTTTGGAAGGGCACCATTAAAGGGACTTTATCATGTTTTATCCATAGGGCCATCCTTGAGGGATTTTTCTTCAGCATTTTTTCAAACATGTGGGGACAAAGTGGAGGCACTTGCCCCCCACCTGAGTTCACTGGTGCCTCACACACTAGTAAGAACAGATTGCCTGTCATTCTTATAACACATACATCTTCTCTCCGGGGAGACTCCACTGCATCCAGTCATCCATCCTTCTTGTATACCAGCTTATCCTGTTTAAGGTCCCAGTTGGTCTGGATCCTATCCCAGCATGGACTGATCAGGTGAGTAGCATATACCCCTGGATAGGTCCCAAAACAATCACAAGGATCTAAAAATATAAAGGTGAAAGCATGAGGTTCACCAAACAACAGTCACGGACCTCCGTCATGGATCACTGATGTTAAAACATGCAGATTTTTTAGATATCCCATTCTATTTACCCAGTCATAGAGAGAACTGCATTCATAGCTTTTGACATGCTTGATTTTAAGTTGTGATGTATTTCCAATGTTGTTTTGTTTTGCCTCTTGCCATTGGCAAATATTTCCACAGATCCACTCCAGCGATTGTAGCTGCTCTACACTGTGCGCTGACCTTGCCATGTCTTATTAAAATGACCTGGCAAATCCACACAAACACTTTGTTGGACTGAGTAGAGAGTGGAAGACATGGTTTGAGGAGTAACTCTGCACTGCTAAGACATTGGCAAATTTGTATCAATATCCGATTACAGACTGAAACAATCACCCACTGGTTTCTTTATCATGATGCTAATAAAGTTGTTCTGATTCAATAACCTACAGATTTAACGTGCTTAGTTAAGGCACAAGAAAGGGATAAGTTGGCTTGCTGACTTGTGCAGAAATGCGAGCAATTAAAACAAGAAAAGTAACTTTTCAGTTTATGTTTTCTCCGTGTTAATGGAAATGGCATGCATTCCCGAAGGCATGGTCAGATAAACAATTATTTTGGATTTATGTGAGGTTATTTGTAATTTATTTTATTATTTCCCCACATCGTTAAATGCACCATATGTTCACAGAGTCCCAACGGGTATGAAGCTGATGGATCTCAGCAGAGTTGCGTATCATCCCGGACAGGATGGAGGAGGAGATATTAAGCTAATGAGTATAATTATAATTGTAATGGCCTCCTCGCTACTGTACAGTGTTAGTAAAGGTTCAGTGTTCTATTAATTCTGACCTCTATCTCTCGCCGTCTCCCTCTCATTCCCTCTCTCCACATCAACTCCTTCTGTTGTCGTCCCCGCGGTCGTCTGTGCAGTTTTGCACGCGCACATGCATGTTTAAGTAATGAACTTGCGCATACATATGTGTAGGCGGATGGTGGGCGGATATGTAATCTTTCTCAAGTTGTACCCCCGGTGACCTGTCTTACTAATAAGGCCATTAAGGAGAGTTACTTTGACCACATGGCAGCGTAATGATTCGCGTGGAATGCATATGCAGAAAAGATTGCGCAGAAAAGCATCTCACGTTTATTATTGTTATAATGAGAAAGAGATCGTTTCTGACAAACACAGAAAAAAATTGCAGAAAGTCGGATGCGGAAACTCATAATTGCTGGTGAAATTTGGGAGATTAACACCAATGCACATTAAAGGGAATGCAAATAATGGCTGATGAGATATTATAGACCATTTAAAGCTCCAGTGTGTAGGATTTAGGAGAATTTAAAGGCAGGAATGGAGTACGATATGCATAATTATATTTTCATTCGTGGATAATCACCTGAATCTAATGATAGTTTTGAAGCTTAGAATGAGCCTTTTATAGCTACAGAGGGAGTGATTCCTCTTCAGTACCACAGTAGTACTGAATGGACAAACCAAACACTGGCACTGCAGTGAGCCATTCATGTTTTTAGCATTTTGAGTGACCACCGTAGGAGAAGGTCAGACTTGCCCCGTCTCCAACATGACACAACAGGAGCGAGGCAGCTCTGAGATGATACCACGGGGGCATCACAAGGCATGAAACACAACCGAGAAGTGAAGATCGGCGTCTGGAATTAGCTGAGGTAAAGCGTGGCAGACAGCTCAGGGCTAGCTGTCACTCAAAGCAGCTATGCCCCTAATTATGCATAACTTTAAGCCTTTATATAATCTAAATGAGTGAGTTATATAAAAAATCACCTCCTGTGCAGGTGTCTGAGCGGACAGAGAGCAAAGCCGCTTGCTGTACCAGGCTGTAAACATCGTTATTTCCGCTGTATAGTTTTAACATGGGCTCTTATGAGGATTGACTCGCTTTTGGAGTGGCTGTTTGATTGAACAGCAGTTTTTGGTACTTCCCTGTTGGCTTCTTTTCTTGGTTGCAACTTGGGAGAGACGAGGAGTATTCAGTTGGTTGCACAACAGAGCTGGATGCTGCTAAACCCTACACACAGGTCACTAAAAGTTCCTGTCTGTGATTTTTTAAAGCTCATTAAATCAAATTACTTCACGTATTGTAATTTGTTGTACTGCCACTTGCTCCTGACTTCAAAGGTTTAATTTTTAAGATTTTCATGGATCAAACCACATTTTTGATAAAATGCATGGACTGCATTTTTAAGATTTTTATTAAGTAAATACATAACTACTATAGTTCAAATTGCATGTCCAAATAATTCACAGGAACCAATGCAACCTGTAATCAGGCCTGATTTGACCTCACTGTGTGTGTCCTCCTTTTACATTCGAGCTTTATTAAGTCAATGCTCATGCAAACGGCACATATTCTACTGCAGCTGTTGCACATTAAAAACCTTCACCTGCAGTGACCCTAACGTATTGGGAAGCAGCCACAGGAAAGGCAATGTGTTTGTCACTAGCCGCAACTGTTCATCACAAATGTGTCTACAGAACTATAGATAACAGGGGTTTTTGGCCGTTTTCTTTCTTGCAAAAATGTTGCGGGGAGTAATGAAACATGTTGCAGCAGAAACCACGGCGAGCTTTAAGATGAAGAGCTGCAGGCGACAAGCTGCACGCCTCCGACTTCCTCAGCAAGGTAACCAACTTTACTGTGCACCGACGGTTGTGTGGAAAACTACTCGCTCGATGCGCGCAATGAAACGAGATCACGGTTGCAGTGATTATTGATGTTATTTACTACTTTGCAGCGCTCTGTTGCCTGCAGTTGATTTACATCTAAGCATCTAGGAAAATCCAGTGATATTTTCCTCAAGTGGTCACGGTCCAAACGAGGGTCTGAAATGTTGAATATCAGGCTTAGATCTGACAGGTAGAAGCAGAAAAAAGAATACTCCAATACGACGCCCGTGTTGCTCCTCGTGTGTTGGATGTGTAAGCAGTCGATTTTCTACTAAGACTCGAGCCCCGAGCACTTGATAAGACGATGGTATACCAGGTCGCTCTGTTGCTTTGAATTTTGTTTTGGAGTCCTTCTTCTCTCTAGTGGTAAACACTTAATGCATGTTTAAGAGACAGTCATTAGCGCATGACAGCGCATGACAGTCTTTCCTGCGGGACATCTTATTTGTACTCTTAAATTTCATGTTTAATTCATCATTAGACCGGAGGCAATGCGCCATAGCACCACTGTCAACAGAATACACGAACTCTAAACACCAAATTGGAAGCAAAATTGATCGTGTTATGTTCCTGAGAGAACAGCGAGCAGAAAAAAAAAAAAAAAAGGAGAAATGAAAACATACCAAATGTTTGCTGTTATAAAGTGCACAAAAACTTCTTGTGTCAAAACACTTGTGATTTATGAAGCCGTCACTGTATTGGTCCACTATAGTTCATGACAGCTAGCAAAGCCATTAATCATGTGATGTGTATCTTGCACTTCCCACGGGGTTGATCTACTGTCATTGATCATTTTCATGTCAACAGCGTCGGCCAGAGACACAGCCTGGAGATATTAAACTTTAAATAAAGATGATGTGGACATTTCCTAACACGGCTTAGTGGGACTGACTTCTTATGACTTGTGGTCGGGCCACTCCGGTGCTCCACTGAGTCACCTTTTCCAGTGAGTTTATTACATGAGTGGTCAGTCTCAGTCGGCACAGATAATCCCTTCTTGGATTAACCTGGATGTTCACTGATGTAGTAAATATGAAAAGGCATCAGTTTGCGCTTTCATCTTAATTAAAGATGGGGGCTCTGATTTCAGACAGATTAGATGGAGGTGACTCTTCGGGACACATGGCATTTGTAATGACATCATTCTCCGATGACTGAGGTAAGACAAATACAGCATTGAAATATGTATTTATAATAAAAAATACCCGCATAACGGAAACAACAATAGCTGCTGCTATTTGATGTGTTTGTCTCTCTTTATGTGTCTCAATATTTTCACTTTGCAAACTGCACCGCAGGACCATTTTTTCCACAAACTGAATAATGCATTGTTCTACATAGATGGGTGCCTTGGAACTGCATACAGCAGACTTCCAATTATAACAAACAACTTCAATATAACCTCACTGGATCGGATCAAAAAGAGGCCATGGACACCGCAGTGGGTCTAACATGCATTATCGCATGAATCAAATAACACGAATTCAAAAACAGCATCAGACGGTCACAGTAATGTGTTCACTTTTGTCAGCAACGAGTGGTGTAAGGGATTACAATTCAAAACTGGTAACTGGTGTTGAATATCAGATTGGTGTCTCCGTGCTCATTGGACAGGCTGGTGTGCCAGCAGGGGGTCGGAGGTGAGGAGGAGCAGTTAGCCTTTTCCCAAGAGAGGAGAATTGTGACTCCTGGTTACAAAAAGTTGGTATTTTTCGCTTGTTTTGTCTCTTTACTGTAGCTGGCTTGCTAATGTTAGCCACGGGTGGACGAAAATTCACGAGTCCCCGAGTTTTGTTTATAGCGCTGCTGGAGAGCTGAGATAGCTGCAGTAAATTCCTCCAAATTGCAGAGCTGCCAGTTAAATCACAATGTGTGTGAGTTACCACATAAGTAATGTGTAAAGAAACGCTTTGAAGGTTATTCTTAAAATGTTCTTCTATACTAAACCTCCTTTTTTTTAAAAAAAGCATTATGTGTGGCCTGCATTTCTTTTCATGCAGAAGACATTAGTTTATTTATATTCAGCAAATACCTCTCCATTAAGCAGTTTTCATTGTTATGCCCCGGACTGGATCCAAAAGGCCTTCCTGTGCACAAAGGATTCACGGGAAACAAGCGGCCATGTTCAGCCATGATTTTCTACCTCACTGTGTGCTGTCACTCTCTTTACATTAGAGCCGTATTAAGTGGCTGCTGATCCACAGGTGACATTTCCTCCTGCTGCTTCTTCACATTCAAAACATTCACCTGCGAGGTTTTGTGTTCTGAGCTGGTTTGCTGACGTGAGCCATCAGTCGGCCTAAATCCAGGCTTATGGTTTTGTTTATAGCTCTGTGGAGAGATGTTAGCAGGGAGAAGCTAGCTGCAGTAAATACTTCCAAAATGCAGGGATGCCAGTTAAATCACAGTGTGTGTAGCTAGACTGAGTAACCAAAGTAACGTGCAACGCTTTAGTTTTGTTGCTGAGTAATTAGTAACATTATGAGATTGATTACAGTTTTCAGGTAACCTGCCCAACATGGCCAACAACGATAAAGAGCTTCACCAAGACAGACAACAGCATGAACACCACTGCAGGTGCAACCCTAAACCCTTAGTGCAGGTAAGTCTGGTACTTACATAGGAGTTTTAGTTTCCTAGACCTAAACAAGAATTGCAGTTCCCTGAACATAACAAAACAGCTGAGCAACTGAAAACTTTAAAGGCACAGAAAATAATAAGTGAACTTTATTATATATTCAGAGCTGGATTTGGTCCCCAATCTCTACACTAAGAGGCCTATAAATAGGCCACTCAACCTACATGGCTCGCAACAAATATAGTTTTCTCTTGCTACTTTACTTAGACAAGTTCAAATGATGGTCCTGGAACAACAGTGATGTCAGGTGGACCCACCGCTGACTGTCACTCTCTGCACATCAGACAATCCTGTTAGCTTCAAAATCCAAATGTGGGTGTGTTCGATGTGGATAACCTAGCATGCTCTGCAGATGATGCATTTTAGATTAATTAAGTTAAAGAAATGTGCTACCCTATTTTTTTTTTTAACCTGTGCTGAGAAACTGTAACTATGAGCTGTAATTAAGTCATCCTTAACGTCGTTGTTTCAAGTTCCGTTTTGTGCTGTTATCAAACTGCTAATGGGCGTCCGCCCCCTCTGCAGGCACTCGTGCGGCCTGACAGTGATTGAACTGAACATTTTAAGGACTCAAACTGTCGCTGTGGACTGTAGCTGAACGCCTCACCGCCCAGCTAAAGTTCAAAGAATATCAATATCTCGTGGAAAACATGGTAATCAAGTTTCACACTGTACACAGAGCAGAATGTGGCCAATTTTCGGAGGAGATTGTGAGCAAAGCCTGCAGCGCTCAATGGCAATAGTGTTTTAATCACTCTGTCACAGACTCGAGGCCGGCTTTAAGAGCACAGTGAGACATGATGGACGATGGCTCGGGCGCAGCACAACCGGTGTCGTCTGCATGACTGCTATGATGCTGCCACGGAAAAGGCTGATTAGTGGCATCTGGGGGTATGATTAATTGATGCAAACACATTTCAATTTAACGG